>JAUCMX010000015.1:19940484-19982984 GCA_033459395.1 Hemibagrus guttatus | reverse complement strand
AGATAGATGGGTAGATAGATTTTACATAAATACATTTTGATTTTCGTTTATCTTCAGTAACTGCTTTATCCTGGTCAGCGTTTCCGTGTGTGAGGCAGGAATACACTCTGGATGGGACACCAGGCTATCACAGGACACACACACACATATACATACATAAACACACACACACATACATACACACACACACACACAGAAATGAGGAAAAGGAAACGCTGGACACGAAGTTTCACTGTATTCCCTGTGTGTGTGTGAGAGAGAGAACCAATGTGTGTGTGTGTGTGTGTGTGTGTGTGTGTGTGTGTGTGTGTGTGTGTGTATGAGAACCCGTGTGTGAACACTTGTTTGTGTATGTATGTGTGAAAACCTATGTGTGTGAGAACCCGTGTATATGTGTGTGAGAAAGAACCTGTGTGTGTGTGTGTGTGTGAGAGAGTGTGAACCCCCCTGTGTGTGAACCTGTGTGTGTGTGTGAACCTGTGTGTGTGAACCCATGTGATTGTGTGTGTTAACCCGTGTGTGTGTGTGTATGTGAACTCGTGTGTGTGTGTGTGTGTGTGTGTGTGTCTGCACATGATGCCTTGTGATGTGTGTCCCTACTTTGTGTCCAGCGTTCTTGAGATCCACTGTGACCCTGAACAGGATAGAGAATTTACCTTGAAGGTGAATGAACAGAACAAACGAATGGCCGTGTTTCACCAATCCGTTTTAACCAAAGTCTGAATGTAGCACAGTTTGAGAATCTATGATTCAGAGTGTGTTAGTGAGTAAACATAACTCGGATTCAAATGGATCCTATTCCTAAATCCTCATCCGAATTAGTTCTGACTCTTTTCTTTCCCTTTCTTCCCTCTAGATCAGTCGGCGGTGTTGGCTGAATGCGCGCTCCATCTGCGCACTCTCGGAGATCTGCTGAACTGGAAATACGTGCTGCTGGAGTTTCTGGCCAGAACTTTACAAGCAGCTAGCGACAATCCATCCAGCGGGACATAAAAGCCAAACCAGAGACACTTCGTGAATCTTCTGATCTCTTGAGGTCACCTGAGGCCTGAGCAGACATGGGTGCACATTTTCTGCGTCCATCCCCCGCAAAAATAACCAAAAGCTCCACTGAGGACTGTCTGTCTAAAGGAAGGCGTCTGCCTCGCACCTTGCTGTCCGTCGATGATGCCTGGGATGATGAAACTGCTTCCTATCTGCTATTTTCCTTCTTCGGAGAACGCACTCTGGACTGCGTAGAGGCGTGGACGAGGTGGAGGATTGCTTCATGACGTCTTCTGTGAGACGCTTTCTGTCGCTTGGACACATCGTAAAGACCTGCAGCACTTCAGTTCTATTTATTTATATACATATATCCTGTTTATTTTGTGGTGTTGCTTTAAAAAAAAAAAAAAAAAAAAAAGAGAAGTTTTCCAGCATTTCTTTTTTTTTTTTCTTTCGGAAAACTAAAAATGACACTTTTTAAGCAACTTTTATTTATTTATTTTTTTTAGATAATGTTTAGCAGGTTTTTATTAAGTTTCTAAGTTTATTATTTAACCTAGTTTACATGTCTAGACAAAAACCTATACCATGAAAGTGTAGGAACATGTTTTCCGTATCTTTGTATAATGATTAAAAAAAAATCGGCACTGTATGGATTGTGCATGAAACAAAACAAAAAAAAAACACTCAGGAATAGTTAGTTTCATTGTTAGGATTTAAAGAAAAGGTGCTGAAAAGGAGGAGATATTCCTGGAAAATAACACAACACGGATCGTCTGTTTCTCAACATGAGCTTTATGTAATAATGATACAGGAAGCTGAAAGTCGTGACGTTGTCTCCCTGATGCTGTTCTATCTCTCCGGCTGTGACTGAATGCTGATGACACATCAGTAAGGCTTTCTCACTTCTTTTAAGTCGCGTTTATTTTTTTTGTTTTTGTCATACTAATGTGGTTGTATACGTATGGTGTGTAGTAACGACTTATTATAATCGAAACGCTTTCAGAGCCGTGTCGTAGGCAATCTGATGGCAAGAGCAGCTAAAATGGCGGCTGCGTATCATTTAAAGACATCATGTTACGTTATAAGACGTAAAGCCCATGGATTTCAATTCACATTTTATGATTTCATGGATCCTTTTGAAATCGTTCAGTTTAAACCCGGTTTTATTTTCAACAGTCTTCAACGTCAAACCGCTTGAATGATTTCCTCATGTAATATCATGAACTCTTGAGATCATCCACCTCCCTGTGTGGAGACTCTCTGTGGCTTCATGTGTTTATGAATCCTGTTGTGTTTGATTTAAATGGACCATTTCCTCTGGGATTTATTGACACTTTATTGTATATGTTACACTGTAGTACATGCACTGTATAACTTTACTTTCATTCACAATCCTAATTAAAATTCTTTCACCCCAATGATGAGAATTCTTGCTTTATTATATTTACATTTCTGGCATTTGGTAGACACCCTTATCCAGAGCAACTGGCAATTTATTTAATTTTTATACAACTGAGCAATTGAAGGTTAAGGGCCTTGCTCGGGGGCCCAGCAGTGGCAGCTTGGTGGACCTGGGATTCAAGCTTACAACCTTCTGAGCAGTGGTCTAACACCTTAACCACTAAGCTACCACATCCCCACAATATCATTAATGCTGTATTGGAAAATGCTGAACAGGTGACTGCCGTTGATTTAATAATTAATAATAAAAATCCTTCCTAAATACAGTTATATTGTCAAAAGTTTTGGGACACAAATCATTGAATTCGGGTGTTGTTTTTCAGGGGTTGGGCTAGGCCCCTTAGTTCCAGTGAAAGGAACTCTTAATGCTTCAGCATACCAAGACATTTTGGACAATTTCATGCTCCCAACTTTGTGGGAACAGTTTGGGGATGTCCCCTTCCTGTTCCAACATGACTGCACACCAGTGCACAAAGCAAGGTCCATAAAGACATGGATGAGAGAGTTTGGTGTGGAGGAACTTCAGAGAGTCCTGACCTCAACCTGAGAGAACACCTTTAGGATGGATTAGAGCGGAGACTGCGAGCCAATTCTAAAACTGGGATGTCTGCCTTTTGCACATGAATGTAATATGGAGTTGGCCCACCCTTTGCAGCTATAATAGCTTCAACTCTTCTGGGAAGGCTTTCCACAAGGTTTAGGAGTGTGTTTATGGGAATTTTTGACCGTTCCTCTAGAAGCGCATTTGTGAGGTCAGGCACTGATGCTGGATGAGAAGGCCTGGCTCGCAGTCTCCGCTCTAATTCATCCCAAAGGTGTTCTATGGGGTTGAGGTCAGGACTCTCTGAAGTTCCTCCACACCAAACTCTCTCATCCATGTCTTTATGGACCTTGCTTTGTGCACTGGTGTGCAGTCATGTTGGAACAGGAAGGGGTCATCCCCAAACTGTTCCCACAAAGTTGGGAGCATGAAATTGTCCAAAATGAGTTCTTTTCACCGGAACTAAGTATTGAATGTATTTGTCATGTCTCACTCCACAGTGGAGGTTAATATGAAGCTCATGAAAGTAGACACTCGGGACTTTAAGAATTTGTAGTGTTTTAGAAGTATTTCTGGTTTTCCCCTAGCCTACTAGGGGCGATATATTCATAGAAAAGTTCCAGAAAAACAAAAACGTATTTATTTTTCGTTATTTTTTTCCACACAAATGTTTCTATCTTCAATTAAATGATGTTTGACACACGTGAATGGAAGACGTGGTGATGATGTCACATGATGCTTCTCGGCCCAGATCTGCTAAAAAACTTAAAAAACATATCATACCATTTAGTACTTTATGTACTCTTCCTCTCTCTTTCACACACACACACACACACAGACACACACAGACACACACACACACAAGTTCATTAAAAAAAAAGAAGGATTTATTTCATGTGCATATTTTTCCAGAATGTGCAATTTTCTTTCAAATCCGTGCCAAAGAGAAGAATATATACACAAATAAAACCAGTGCATTACTTTCACAGCAGTGACGTTAAACACAAAAACCTCTCTTCCTCACACCTTAAACATGCCTGGAGTTCCTTTAATACACGTGCTCACAGCAGTGGGGTGCTGATGCTGACGGGGATGAGCTCATGTATAATAAAACCAAATAAAATACAAGAAACAAAACAAAACAAATGAAAAGAAATAAAAGACCTGAAACAAAAATACTGAAAACCTACAATAACAGAAAGAGCTACACAGTTGCTCACAATCTTGACGTGGCCAATCGGATCATTAATACGTTTCAGTCTGGACGCAAGACAGCTGGAAACCTCAGTCAAACGTAACTGATGCTCGGATGTATGATGTTAAATTTACAGACAGCTTTAATCCTTTCAGAAGGACAGGATGAGAGAAACATTACAACATACTGTTATATGAACACAATATGCATTAATAAACCATTTCATTCATATCTAGCGTTCGATTGAGCTGAAAAAAGGATGTGTGGGGTCCTGAGTCAACATCCAAAATACACGAAAAGGTCTCGCTTATTCAGAGCCCACAAAAAGTGTCCAGATTTTCTTTAGTTGGGATTTTTAATAGCTTCTAGACCACCATCCTTAAGCACAAACACCTGCCTTTATGACAGAAAAAATCAGGGATAGAAAATACTGACCGAATATGAAAACTGTTTCATTTCTAATTGAACTATAGCACATAAGTAGATGTCAAGAGCCTAATCAGAGACTAGTACATTCATTACAGGACACCACACACACACACACACACACACACCTAGGGTCAATTTAGCATAGCCAGTCCATGTTATGTGCTAAGTACTTGCGGTCAACAGTCCAGAGTAATGGAGAGTGTGGGAAAGAGGTAAAGAAGCGAGTGCAGGCAGGTTGGAATGGGTGGAGAAAGGTGTGGGGAGTTCTGTGTGATAGGAAAATATCAGCGAGAATCAAGGGGAAGGTGTACAGGACAGTGGTGAGAGCGGCCATGCTGTATGGTTTAGAGACAGTGTCACTGAGGAAGAGACAGGAGTCAGAGCTAGAGGTAGCAGAGCTGAAGATGTTGAGGTTCTCTTTGGGACTGACAAGGTTGGACAGGATTAGGAACGAGTACATCAGAGGGACAGCTCATGTTGGACGTTTGGGGGACAAAGTTAGGGAGGCCAGATTAAGATGGTTTGGACATGTTCAGAGGAGGGAGAGTGAGTATATTGGCAGGAGAATGTTGGACATGGAGCTGCCAGGCAGGAGGCAAAGAGGAAGGCCAAAGAGGAGGTATATGGATGGAATTAATGAGGATATGAAGCTAGTGGGTGCAAGTGTTGAGGATGCAGAAGATAGGGATAGGTGGAGAGAGATAATTCTCTGTGGCGACCCCTGAAGGGAAAAGCCGAAAGAAGAAGAAGAGTGCATGTTATGTGTAAGAGTTTGGACACCTGGAGGAAACCCACACAAACACACAGGAACCTGAGCTCAGGATCAAACCCTGGACCCTTTACAAGGCTACTTCAAACTTACAAATTTAATAAGAAGTCTTGTTACAGTCCAAAAACGCCTCTCTTTTAATCAAACTCCACATCTTACATAACTCCTGAGTCTGTATGCATGTCCGAGATCTAAATTCAGCTCAGTGTTGCCCTTATCATATAATGATAATGACTAATTTCCCCTCACGCTTCATTTTAACACTAAATAAAACCTATAGGTGGTCCGAGACAACAATCAGATCATTATTATTATTCCCGGGGAAGGATTTCGGGCCTGAGCATGGCTGTTAATGGAAACACACAGCTTTCACCATGACGTAATGACATGCACATGTTTGTGTTGAATTACAATAAATTCGACAACTGTTTTGATCGGCACACGTTTAACAAAAAACTAGAGCCGACACTATGATCGAAAAAAATCCATAAAATATTATAAAAAAGAAAAAAAATACAGATTTAAAATGAAAAACAGCAGGAAAACATGAACACTGCATAACATTTGATTGAGTAATTGTTTCATGAGCTTTGGCAGAATGCAAAAAAAAAAAACTAATTAAGAACAAGGGATGTTTTTAAATGAAATGCACAAATTTTCTTCTCAAAACTAACTCTGGGACTAAACTCAACCCCTGAGGGACTTTAATCATGTCTTTTAAGGGGATATCGATATCAGTTTGATCGCTAATCATTCACTTACAGATATTATTGTAAACGTTGCTCTATATACAGTTTTTACTCTTATATACATTTACAGTACAATCAGTCAGGTCCCTCAGCCTGAGGCGAGGAATGGAAGAAGAGTGAAGAAGGTCATTGTGAAATGCTGCATAAAAGCAGAGGAATGTGCCAAAAAAACTACACTAGTGATATACTGAGCTCGAGTGATATATAAATGTAACAGCGATTTAAAAACAACGTGCTGTTTGTTCATCTAAAGGCCTCCATCGGTGTTGCTGGGACACGTGGGTAAAACTGAAGGGCAGGAAAGAAGCTCTGGGGTGAAATGTGATGGATGGATTTTGGGGAAGGATTTGGAGGGATTATATTGTTTTGAGTTGAGTGGGATGGTTAGATGAGTCAGCGTGGCCACTGAGCATTGAAAAAGACTTGACCTGATGATATGTTTAGCTGCTTTGGTTTGGATTTCAGTTCCATTTCATTTCAGCTGGCTTTATGGAGCTGCTAACCCTGAACTGGAATAATATGTACTGCATATACACGAGGGTTTTACGTTAATCACCTTGTTTTTCGGTCCAAAAAAATAAAGAAAAGCTGGCCCTCTTTGTTTTTGGTTAAGCTGTAGACACTAGAAAAGTTTACGATATTTTTTATACCTTACAGATCAGTTAAAAACGTTTACTTTTACTATTTTCATTCATTCATTGTGTACCGCTTATCCGAACTATTCTCGGGTCACGGGGAGCCTGTGCCTATCTCAGGCGTCATTGGGCATCAAGGCAGGATACACCCTGGACGGAGTGCCAACCCATCGCAGGGCACACACACACTCTCATTCACTCACGCAATCACACACTACGGACAATTTAGAGATGCCAATCAACCTACCATGCATGTCTTTGGACCAGGGGAGGAAACCGGAGTACCCGGAGGAAACCCCCGAGGCACGGGGAGAATATGCAAACTCCACACACACACACACACAGCAGAGGCGGGAATCGAACCCCCAACCCTGGAGGTGTGAGGCAAATGTGCTAACCGCCTAACCACCGTGCCCCCCACTTTCACTATTTAAAAAAAAAAAAAAAAAAAAAAAATTGTATCTTCCACTTTGAATTTAACTGAGTAAGATTGTCTGAAATGTTATCTATACTTTTAACTGGATTGTAATATCTCACTATTTTGTCCATTTTTGGCAGCAATTAATAAGAAAGTGTAACATAAAAAAAAGCTTGGTGCTTACCTTAAAGCTCGGTACACACACACACACACACACACACACACACACACACACACACACACACTATTTGAACATGGCTGTGCTGATGATTAGGAATAGACTTCTTATATTTGTTAAATTTAACACTTTGTTGTCGGCTTTTTAAGGTGGCTCAGTGGTAGGTTCTCGCCTATCATGTGGAAGGCCCGGGTTCGATTCCCAGCCAATGCCTCAACCCCAGCCACTGGATGCAGTGCCGGTCCCAAGCCCGGAAAAATGGGAGGGTTGCGTCAGGAAGGGCATCCGGCGTAAAACGTTTGCCAAGTTGTTGTGCGGACCAGTTGGTCCGCTGTGGCGACCCCGAACAGGGAGCAGCCGAAAGCAAGTTGTCGGCTTTTTAAATCTTTTCCTGGTCAAAAATCTCTTTCTTCAGGCCAAAGAAAGTGTTATTAACAGTTATTAAACATGGCTAACTGATGTTCATGATATATTTGTCTAATATTTGTTAACTGTATATAGAAGTGTAATTACACTGAATGAATGAGCTCAGAATTCAGAAAAGGGGGCGGGGCTTCCAGGGGCATGCTACAGACTCAGTCCTGTCAATCATTCCGAATTCTTATGTTGATTGGCTGATCTGTTGGTTATATTTCTGGGGGTTGGGGTTGGAGAAAGGTGTATTTTTGAGTGATAACTCATTACTAGCTTATTCCAGAGCTCGCGGGCTGGGTTTGGAAAGGCATGTCGCATGAAAAAAAGACGACAACCAAAAGTCCAACTGCTGACCTTCAAGGTTTCTGAAAATAAAACTATCTAGATTACATCTTCAGTTTCTTCAAGATCTCGGCGTGGATGTCCGTGACGCTTCTGGTCTGTTCTGTGTAAAGTGTAATGCGTAGCGTCTCTGTGGGTCTGGGAGTGTGAGATTTAGACCTGAGGGCTTTGGAAGGCTGCAGAGCTGAAAACTGGAGCCTTTAACTGTCTCTCATATCCTCCTTCATATCTTCTACGGATTTTCTCTTAAAGAACCCGAACTGTAGAAGAAAAAAGACTCATCATTATGCTGCATATAAGGGAACACACATGATGATGACTAGAAGTAAACTAAACATCTGGAAGTAGGTGAACACCTGAGCGTTGAACATCCCAACCCAAAAACTTGGCAGGAATTAATATGGAGTTGTTCATGTGCGTTCGTCTCGTACGTACGATCTTTCCCAAATGAATTCTATGTGTCTTTAAATTAGCATAAATATGTTCCTGCTTGAAACAGTGCACAAGTGTGCCAATCATTTCCTCGGAGATCTTCTCATCTGCTGAAGCAGAATTGTACACTATCAGTATATCCAAAATCACGCCATATGAACGTCCTTCCTCAACGTACCCTTGAATTAATTCCATTTTCTTATTAAGATAAATATATAGGTTTGGTATTTTCTCTAAAAGATTTAAAGTTGCACTATCGAAAATAAATAAATAAACAAATAAAGAACACACACAAAACACACACACACACACACACACACACACACACACACACACACACACACACACACACACACACACACACACACACACACACACACACACACACACACACACACACACACACACACACACACACACACACACACACACACACACACACACACACACACACAGACAGGCATTGGTGGCTAAGTGGTAGGTTTCTCGCCTATCATGCGGAAGGCCCGGGCTCGATTCCCCAGCCAATGCCTCAACCCCAGCCACTGGATGCAGTGCCGGTCCCAAGCCCGGAAAATGGGAGGGTTGCGTCAGGAAGGGCATCCGGCGTAAAACATTTGCCAAGTTGTTGTGCGGACCAGTTGGTCCGCTGTGGCGACCCCGAACAGGGAGCAGCCGAAAGCAACTTCTTCATATATATATGTATATATTTAAAGTGAATGCAGAACTCCACACATGTACAAGAAATAAAGTTTGATTCACAATTTTCAACTTCTTGTATATGTTGAGTGATAGATGTCTTGTCCAGTCAGCAGTAAGAATTCCATTCACAAACTATACCTACCTTTCCCGGCTTGTCTGAATTGTCCTTGCGTTTTCTGCTTTGTTATTTTGCTTACAGATTTATTTTGTTTACAAATTTTTTATTTTGTTTACAGATTTATTTTGTTTATGTATTTTTTACTTTGTGTACAGATTTGTTATTTTGTTTACGGATTTGTTATTTTGTTTACGGATTTGTTATTTTGTTTACAAATGTTTTATTTTGTTTACGGATTTGTTATTTTGTTTATGGATTTTTTTATTTTGTTTACAGATTTTTTATTTTGTTGATGGATTTGTTATTTTGTTTACAGATTTTTTATTTTGTTGATGGATTTGTTATTTTGTTTACGGATTTGTTATTTTGTTTATGGATTTTTTTATTTTGTTTACAGATTTTTTATTTTGTTGACGGATTTGTTATTTTGTTTACGGATTTGTTATTTTGCTTATGGATTGTTTAATTTTGTTTACAGATTTTTTATTTTGTTTATGGATTTTTTTATTTTGTTTATGGATTTTTTTATTTTGTTTACAAATCTTTTATTTTGTTGATGGATTTGTTATTTTGTTTACAAATCTTTTATTTTGTTTACAGATTTGTTATTTTGTTTACAAATCTTTTATTTTATTTACAGATTTGTTATTTTGTTTACGGATTTGTTATTTTGTTTACAAATCTTTTATTTTATTTACAGATTTGTTATTTTGTTTACGGATTTGTTATTTTGTTTACAAATCTTTTATTTTATTTACAGATTTGTTATTTTGTTTACGGATTTGTTATTTTGTTTACAAATCTTTTATTTTATTTACAGATTTGTTATTTTGTTTACGGATTTGTTATTTTGTTTACAAATCTTTTATTTTATTTACAGATTTGTTATTTTGTTTACAGATTTTTTTAGTTTGTTTACGGATTTGTTATTTTGCTTATGGATTGTTTAATTTTGTTTACAGATTTTTTATTTTGTTTATGGATTTTTTTATTTTGTTTATGGATTTTTTTATTTTGTTTACAAATCTTTTATTTTGTTGATGGATTTGTTATTTTGTTTACAAATCTTTTATTTTGTTTACAGATTTGTTATTTTGTTTACAAATCTTTTATTTTATTTACAGATTTGTTATTTTGTTTACAGATTTTTTTAGTTTGTTTACGGATTTGTTATTTTGTTGATGGATTTTTTTATTTTGTTTACAGATTTTTTATTTTGTTTATGGATTTTTTTATTTTGTTTACAGATTTTTTATTCTGTTAACAGATTTGTTATTTTGCTTTTAGATTTGTTATTCTGTTTTTGGGATTCATTATTTTGCACTTCTCAGCCTCTGTATAAATGCCTCGTGCTTACCTTCCAAAGACAAAATATAACCAGTGCCAGTATTAGTAGTCCTATGAGGATACTGAGGATGATGATCCACAGAGGAATTCCACCTCGGGACTCTTTTGAGATCTGCACTTTTACCTGTAACAGTACAACTTCGGGTAAATATTACATTTTTCATTACATCTGTTATGTTCACAACACAACTGAGTGACACATCATCCTTCCATTTTCTCTACCTCATGGATCACTGAGGACACGGGGAACAAAATGGGGGACACCCTGGCTGGAGAGCCATCACACACACACACACACACACACACACACACACACACACACACACACACACACACACACGTCTTTGGAGGAAACCAAAGACAAAGGGCAGATGCTTGAATCGAACTCTAGTCTCAGAGTTATAAAGGGAATGCACAAACCACAAACCCACATGTGTCTAATCGAACACAAACACCTCTGTAGAGTCTCACTCACAATGCAGTAAAACACAATCAGGAAAGTCACACATTGATCTCACCTCTCTGATTTCGTCGTTTTTGCTTAACTGAAAGAAAGTCTGGTTCTTATTCTCCAATTTAGCAAGAACCGTTAAGAAGAGACTGGAAAACTCGCCCTGTAAAAATACAGACGCACAAGATGTTGAATAAACACAAATATGTTTTGTTGTGGGAAGAAATAAATATATCCAAAATTAGAACTGATAGGGTCGATAAATGAATATCTGCTTGAGATACTTTCAGAGATAATATTTCAGGTTTAAGTGTAATTTTAGGGGAAAAAGTTTTTATTGAAAAGATCTTTTATAGGATTTAGTTTTGTACTACATCATTATCGCATCTGCTCCCTGACTTTCTCCCGCTGTGCTGTAGATGAGAAGATCTACCGTTTTATGATTTTGTGACAGTGAATTCTGGAGTAATGAAAAGTGACTCAGTGAATCAGTGACTCAGTGAATCAGTGACTCAGTGACTGCCCTCTGTGATGAAGTGACACTTACATGGATGAACGTCTGCTTCCAGACTCTGAAGGTGATGTTGATTTGGTTGAATGTGGCAGGAGGAATATCACAGATGAACGATCTGCAGGGGTTCGCCGTTACGTTACAGCTCTGAGAGTCAGAGAGAGAGAGAGAGAGAGAGAGAGAGAGAGAGAGAGAGAGAGAGAGAGAGAGAGAGAACAGACAGACAGAGAATGAGAGACAGGTAGAGAGGTAGAGAAAGAGTGAAAAAGTGTTAGAGAGAAAGAAAGAGGTAGAGTGAACCAGAGACAAGGCAAATGACGGAGAAAAAGAGAAAGAATGAGAGAACAATTTATGTGATAAAAAGAGAGACAGAGAAGATGAGTATGTTAGAGAGACACACAAGGACAAAAACAAGGAAAGGAAACAGAGAGTGAGGAGAAACAAAGAAAATGAGAGAGAGAGAGAGAGAGAGAGAGAGAGAGAGAGAGAGATCATGTACACAGACCACAGACAGACAGGGAGAGAAGCAAGAGAAAAAGTGTTAGAGAGAATGAAAGAGAGAGGGAGAGAATGAGAGACAAGGAATATGATGAGACACACAAAGAAAAAAGAACAAGAAAGGGAGACAGACATACAGATAGACAGACAACATGAGAGTGAAACAGAGAAAAAGTAAAAAAAAAAAAAAAGAGTGATAGTGAGACAGTGAGAATGAGAGCAAACCCAGAGACAAGCAGAACGACAGAGGAGAGAACAAGAGACACAGCGAGACAGAGAGACCAAGAAAGAGACAGACAGACAGGGAAAGAGATAGATAGATAGAGACAGAGAGAGAGACAGAGAGAGAGAGAGAGAGAGAGAGAGAGAGTGAGAGAGAGAGACAGAGAACAACAAATAGAGAGATAGCAAGAAGGATATACATAATAGAGTGAATGACAGACAAAGACGGACGGACAAGAATGAGAAAGACAGATGAGGAGGCAGACAGACAGAAAGAGAATGAGACAGTCACAGAGGAAAAAATCAAAGAAATTGAGACAGTTTGTGCTCTCTGTTTCACACACACACACACACACACACACACACACACACACACACACACTGCACTCACCAGAAGATAGTCACTGAGCGTCTCAGCTTTAGGTTTCCGTGTGACCGGGGTCGTGGGGCTGATCTTCAGAGGGTTAATGTCACGGAAACACGTGATATTCTAAAAACAAAAAAGAACACAGAGCTCCGTTTCACACGTGGCTGCGGCTTCACGTGCCTTAAATCCTGCCTCCTCTTTTCAAGATGTTTCCGCAGTCGTGCATCACATGATGTGCATGTTTTAATGAAGCCTTTTATTTAAAGCGTGGTTTATTAATATTAATTATTCCCTCATAATGAAACAAGTCACGTCAGCTCTCGATATAAAAAGGGAAAGGAAGTAGAAAGACTCACGGCCGAGGAAGTGAGGCGAGTCAGGTAGAGAAGGACGTTCCCAGCCTGCGTCATGTACGGAAACGTGACGGTCAGCTTGAGAGGAGGACTCTGTGTCCCTGCGTCTCTCTCGATCTGGAAAACACAAGCAGATTGTAAAGCAGACTCCTAGCAGTGAAGACACACATGCAACCACTTCCTAATTAGGTTCCACACACGTGAATGAACGAAGGATTTGGCTGAACACGTGTCGTGACGATGTCACGCAACTCGGCATCATCTAAATCCAAATCTGTGGAAAATCTGTGGTCATATTATAGTCGGCTTATATTTCTGCGATTGGTTCAAAGCGGTGAAATTTTAAGCGAGGTAAAGGATATGTGAAGAAGAAACGACGCGAAAGCAATTAATGATGCAGTGATACGACGTGGTACGATCCGGAAATTTCTACACACAGCAGTGTTTTATTCCTCTTACACCGCAGCGTTTTAAATGTAATATTGCGCAACATCCACAAAACAAGCTAGCTCCTCATACATTAATCCCTAACGTTATAGCGGCTATAAACGGACGTTTTTTCCCCCCACAACTGCTCAAATAAAACATCTTTCTTACTGGAATCTTCTTACCGTATAACTGATGTTCATGTCCTCTCCGATCAGGCTGGTGTCGTTGATGACGCTCGGTGCTTTTTCTCCCTCCTTCAAGATGATATGATCCTCCTTCATGGTCTTCTTCCTGTAAAAACAACAACAACAACAACCCCTGAATATAAAGGCACAGGTTCGCTGAATCTGGATTGGACAAGATCGGGTCCCAAAAAAACCAAACAAACCCAAAACATTGCCTGATGAGCTGAATCCATGAATCCCTAGTATGATTCCATGCAACTAACCTGCCTTATACAATCGGAGTGTTAATAGATGCTGACCACGTGCATGACCTTATGGTCATAACACCTTGTGGAATCCATGTGATGATGAATTAGGGCTGTTCTGAGAGGATCTTACTCGATATTAGTGTTTAGTTACCAATAAAACAGCAGGAGTGAGTGTATCTTTTTGTTTTAGATTTTATTAAGCTTTAGATTTTCACGAATCTCCTCCTCGCAGCGAGCTCTACAGCGCTTTACATCATGTCTCCGCCCCTGTCCTGTGCCCTGATTGGTCTCATCGGTTTTGTGATTCATGTGTGTATTTAGACCCTGGTGTGTCTGGTATTCAGCGCCAAGTATTCGTTGCGTTTACGCTATATACCTGTTGATACCGAGCCTTTCGTCCATGTTCACAGGTTTTCCGGTTTATTGATTCTTGCTATGTTCACCGCCTGCTCTTGTGTATCGTGTATTGACCTCATGGCCTATTTTTTGCCTCAGAATGCTATACTGGCTTAGACCAATTATACATAAAAGTGTCAGGGTTAGAGAAAACGACAGATCCCTGAGGGACACAACAGCAAGACGTGAGACTGTAGTGACTTCTAACATGCTCTCAGATGAGGATGAGGTTCCATTTTTAATCTGGATCCTCTCAGGGAGTTTTTCCTCGCCACTGACGCCTCAGGCTTGCTCATCAGGGATGAATTTAAGACTTTATGATACTTTTTATATCCCTGTAAGTCTGCTCTGAGACAATGTCCAGTGTTAAAAGTACAATAAAAATAAAATGGAATTGAATTGACTTACGCAGTGAAGGTCAGACTGGCTTCATGTTTCACTGTGATGGTGATCGTTTTGAACTTCTCCTTCCCTCCTTTCTCTTCGCTATCACTACGGCAACAAAAACAACAACAGTTGGATTCAGAGTACAGAGACAACACGCACGGCTCGTACAGATCAGGATCACAGTACAACGTCTCACGTGGTGGCTGTAACGTTGATGATGATGTCTTTGCGAATGTGAGATGGATTGACCTCGAAGAGAACCTTGAAGTCTTCCTGTAGGAGCAATGCAGAGGGAAGTTATCCTTCTGTTTCCTCAGGTATGGGGTAAGGAGTGAAACAGACTTTTTTTATCAGTCGCATGAATGCATCATTAACTGAACATCAGCATCAGACAGTTATGTTAAAATGATGTTACGAATCAGATTGGATTTCATATCATACTGAGGCTGTGTTTTAATCAGCTCCCTAGTTCAGTAGTCAGGGCATTGATCAGGGATCTCTCTCTGTCTGTCTCTCTCTCTGTGTCTGCCTGTGTGTCTCTCTCTCTCTCTCTCTTTGTCTGTTTATCACTCTCTGTCTTTCTCTTTATCTGTCTCTCTCTCTGTCTGTCTCTCTTTCTCTCTCTCTGTCTTTCTCTCTCTGTCTGCCTCTATCAGTCTGTCTCTGTTTGTATCACTCTCTGTCTGTCTGTCACTCACTCTCTCTCTCTGTGTCTGCCTGTGTGTCTCTCTCTGTATATCCCTCTGTCTGTCTCTCTCTCTCTCTCTTTGTCTGTTTATCACTCTCTGTCTTTCTCTTTATCTGTCTCTCTCTCTGTCTGTCTCTCTTTCGCTCTGTCTTTCTCTCTCTCTCTGTCTGCTTCTATCTGTCTCTGTCTCTGCCTGTTTCTCTCTGTCTGTATCACTCTCTGTCTGTCTGTCACTCACTCTCTCTCTGTCTTTCTCTTTAACTGTCTCTCTCTCTCTGTCTGCCTCTTTTTGTCTCTCTCTCTGTCTGTCTCTCTCTGTCTGTATTTCTCTCTCTCTCTGTCTGCCTCTATCTGTCTGTCTCTCACTCTCTTTGTCTGTCTGTTGCGCTCTCTCTCACTCTCTGTCTTTCTCTCTATCTGTCTTTGTCTCTCTCTCTCTGTCTGACGCTTTCTCTTTCTGTCTGTCTTTCTCTCTCTCTATCTGTCTGTCTCTCTGTCCGTTTCTCTCTCTCTCTCTCTCTCTCTGTCTGTCTCTTTCTCTCTCCTTATCTTTCTTTACTGGAAATAACACCATCGGCGACCAACCGAAGATAACTTGAACTCTCAGCCAGCTTTATTTACAGATAGAATGATCCTCTTATTGTTGTTGTTATGGATCTCAGATTATTACTGATATACTTTAGAGATTTTTAACTTCAGTTAATGTTTCGCATACGGTTTCTTTGTGTCTAACAACCTGTAGTAATAAGTTTTAATAACAACTCCCTATAATAATCCACTCCCTAAACTATGCTCCTGCATCCAGTGGCGGGGGTTTCGGCATTGGCTGGGAATTGAACCCGGGCCTTCCACGTGGTAGACGAGAAACCTACCACTGAGCCACCAATGCCCTTTTCCATAGTGTACTTTAAAAATCATAAATCAACAATAGTGAGCCAGCGTCATTACCAGAGTCCCAACTCATGTATACTGTACGATATACTGATTCACTACCTAGGGAGCTAGGGAGCTGATAGAGATGCACCTTCAAATACTGTATTCTTTAGTAGTCAGGATGCAAAGCTGTTGTTAGGAGTTGCTGCTGTATTTCTTACCTGTGCATTGGATTTGAGGAACGGATATCCTACTGCACACATGGCTTTGGTGTGATTCAACTCACAATCTTTATCTTTGGGCTACAGGAAAATAAAATGATGTTAGAGCTGACACAGTGATAACAAACATTAAATATGAAGATACAAAATAATGAACAGATACTGATCCAAGAGGTTTGCAGCGATACACAGTACAGATGGGTGACAAATTAAAGAAAAAATCAACATAATGTGTGTTAGTAACGTGTTGAGTCACCAGGGCAAATTCACTGCTCCTTACCACAGATTCTACAAACCCATGGAACTTCCAGGAAACAGTATGCAAAGAATCGACCCAGAGGTCCACTGGCAGTTTGCGGTGGCTTGATTATCTTACTAACACACCCTTTCAGTTTTTCCTTTAATTTGTCACCCATCTTGAGTTTTTATACCGACTGACCTCAACTTTGACATAGTTGATGTTTTCCGTGGTGCTGAGTGTGACCTTGGTGTTGTACGCGTTATCTCCACTGTTCTTGATGTTAATTCTGACATGGAACTTCTCCTGGTAGGCCTTAATGACAAGGCTGGGGTGTGACAATACAGAGAAACAGGCATTAGAGAACACTAAAGAGCTGAATGATTTGGCTAGAATGAACACTCCATCCATCCATCCATCCATCCATCCATCCATCCATGCATCCATCCAATCATCCGTGCATCTATCCCTCCCAATGTCCATCCGTCCAATCATCCGTCCAATCATCCGTCCAATCATCCGTCCAATCATCCATTTTCTGTACTGCTTATCCTACACAAGGTCACAGGGAACCTGGAGTCTATACCATGGCACTCCACAATGGTACCAACTTATTGCAGAGCAATCACACACACTCACACACCCATTCATGCACTACAGACAATTTAGATACACCAATCAACTAAAACTTTTGACTGGAGGAGGAAATGAGAGAATCCGGAGGAAACCCCTAAAGCTTGGAGAGAACATGCTAACTGAAAACACACACATGGTGGAGGTGCGAGGCAAAGGTGTTAATTCCTAAGCCACCGTGCCCCCGGGCCACTGCATATGGACATCCTGAAACAATGAGGCCTCATAGCCTCCTTATTCCCATCTATAGCATGTACAGTAATAACAGTAGTTCTTGCTTTTTTAAACAAATCAAATCTGTTGTCATTATGTAGAATTCTGAATAGCAGAGGTTCAAATAAATGCATTTACATAAAGAGCAGACAAGTCAGCCACTGTTTTGTGAAATTTTTGACATTTTTCCTTTTCAAAAACACTTGATTTAGCTCAATAACAACAATATAAAGTGCAATAAAATAAAATGATATGAAATAAAATCGATCTCAAGTCAAATTAGTACTACTGATAATTAAAAAAACCCTGAAACTTTAAATAAAAAAATAAATGTCTGTGACCTCTTGTGACCACTAGAGGGCAATCTTAAGCAAGAAGTTTAAGGTTGACTCTACTAAAAACGAATTATATAATGATATGCTATTATTATAATAAAGAATGTGAAGAAAATAAATTTGGGCCCCTACAATGCAACATTTATTCCATATATTCCTTTATACTCGTAGGTTTGATCACACCATGGCTTTTCAACATTAAAATACAGAAATAAAGAAAGTCATAACATCCAGATATTTTAAGGTAAATCTTGGATGGTTAAGGATCATGAGACCCATAAGATGATAATGAGGTCCATCTATGGCCACGTCTGAACCTCTTAGCAAACGTTTTGGTCTAAAACATGGATCTGTTGCTGTTTGATATGTTTCCACTGCAGTGAAATTGTTACCTGGAGACGTTTGCTGTAGCAGTGAGCTCTAAATTAGCGACACACTTCTCCTCATTTCCACAGTCCACTAACGCCAGCTGAAAAAAACCCAAAAAACAAATAAATAAATAGATAAAACCAAAACATGCACAAATGCATCATCTGATGAAGTTGTGAGCTCATCAACTCTATCATATCACCTTCTAATATATGTAATATACGTTCATATATATGCATTCTTTGTACATTCATATAGAGATATACACCAAACCAGGCATAACATTATGACCACCTGCCTAATATTGTGTTGGTCCCCCTTTTACTGCCAAAACAGCCCTGACCTGTCATGCACTGTGTATTTCGACACCTTTCTATCAGAACCAGCATTAACTTCTTCAGCAATGTGAGCAACAGTAGCTCGTTTGTTGGATCAGATCACACGGGCCAGCCTTCGCTCCCCACGTGCATCAATGAGCCTTGGTCACCCATGACCCTGTCACTGGTTCACCACTGTTCCTTCCTTGGACCACTTTTGATAGATACTGACCACTGCAGACCGGGAACACCCCACAAGAGCTGCAGTTTTGGAGATGTTCTGATCCAGTGGTCTAGCCATCACAATATGGCCCTTCATCAAACTCGCTCAAATCCTTACGCTTGCCCATTTTTCCTGCTTCTAACACATCAACTTTGAGGACAAAATGTTCACTTGCTGCCTAATATATCCCACCCACTAACAGGTGCCATGATGAGGAGATCATCAGTGTTATTCACTTAACTTGTCAGTATATATATATATATATATTATAAACTTGCAACTATGCATGCTGAGTTTCAGGAAATGATTCTGACAAATTTACACTGCCTTGCAAAAGTCTTAAAACCTCTTTAAACGTTTCCGCTTTTTGCATTGTTAGACGCTAGAACTGAAATGGATTGAATCGTAATCATATTCACAAAATACTAACAGGGTGAATACTTATGCAATCCCTGGCAAATTTGACATTTTTTTATTCATAAGGGTTGCAAAGTCCACTGGGGAAACCCCGCCCCCTGAGCTCTGCCATGCTAAACTACAATAGTTATGCTGTAGTTATAGAAAAGTAGCTGCTTACACATACTGTCCAGACTTGACATGAATTATAGTACATCATGCTCTCATATAGAGAATAGAAGGAGGCACCGCCCACCCAGAGCCCACACAGGGACCACCCACCCCACACAGCCCATAAGCCACTCCCAGCTACTCCAACCCCAGTCCAACTGAACAGCAGGAAGCCTTCACACTCCATAGAAATCCCCTATAAAGGTCAAATTCTGTTTGTTCATGGATGTACTGTCAAAATATGTCATGAAAAATGGCGTTTGTGTCCAGCTATAATCCACACAAACATCTCAGCAGCCTCCGAGGATTGGATACTGCCAGAATCGTATCGTTCCTCGTGGTGTGTGGGCAAGTGCTGTTTTTGGAGTAAAGACAACATCAACATTGAGAGAAAGAATGGAGGAAATTTGTTTGGAAGAATTGTTATATCAAGATTTACTCATACAACTAGCCACTGAGCCAAACCTTAAAAGGAGATTTGTCAGGGTTAAAAGTGTCAAAATTGGCATGAAATCTTTTGCAACATGCAATCTTCACAACTGAAATTTCAACACAGACTTTTGCTTTCTAGCCTTGCGTTAGCAAACGATTAGCAAACATTAGCAAACGATAGCGGACCATGCACTTTCTGTGGACGCGTACGACATAGCCACAAAGATTCAATAGACATTTACTCAAGTCTACGAAAAATACTTATAGCGCTGTACTATCCATACCACTGGTTCGCATAAACCAGATATCTATCTTATAAAAACATGTTTTCTGACGTTTCTTCCGTTTCTCCTCCTCTCACATTTAACTTCAGCTCTTACCTCAGCTCCGGCTGGACATGTAAATGTGGACGTGTGCTTTCAGCTAATCTTCTCATATACAAGCGATCATTAATGTGTATAAAGACATTCAGAGGAGAAATCTTTGTGACTCTGGTGAGCTTATGTAGCTAGTACAGTTTTGTTAAGTCACAGCTCGAGGGTCCCGGGTTCGAGACTGAGCTCAGGTTAGTTAATGTCTATGTGGAGTTTTATACGTTCTCTGTGTGTGTGTGTGTGAGGTCCTTCTGTGCAGGGTTCTCCAGGTTCTTCCCATTTCCTTAAAACACGCTGTTAGGTGAAGTGGCTGTGCTTAATCTAAAAGGGTTTGATGAGTGTGTGAACGAGTGTGTGTGTGAACGAGTGTGTGTGTGAACGAGTGTGTGTGAACGGATGTATGAGTTTGAACAAGTATGCGAATGAGTTTTTGAGTGTGAACGAGTGTGTGTACAAGTGTGTGAACGTGTGTGTGTGTGAGTGTGTATGGGTGCTTGAATGAGTGTGTGAGAGTGTGTATTGGTGTGAATGAGTGTGTGTATGTGTGTCAATGAGTGTGTGAGAGTGTATATGTGTGTTTGTGTATGTGTGAGTGAATGAGTGTGTGAGAGTGTGAATGAGTGTGTGAGAGTGTGTATGGGTGTTGTGAATGAGTGTGTGTGAGAGTGTGTATATGTGCGCGAATTAGTGTGTGAGAGTGTGTATTGGTGCATGACTAAATGTGAGTATGTGTGTGAGAGTGTGTACTGGTGTGTGTATGTGTGTATGAGAGTGTATGGGTGCATGAATGAGTGTGTGTGTGTGTGTGTTTGTGTGTGTGTGAGTGTGTGTGTAGGAGCTTGGGTATGAATGTGTGTGTGTGTGTGTGTATGAGCTTGGGTATGAATGTGTGTGTGTGTGTGTGTGTGTGTGTGTGTGAGAGAGAGAGAATAAAACATGGCACTATTACACCATTAAATCATTGTGACCTACTTTAAGTCACACATCCTCTTCTTCTCTAGCCCAGCTTCAGCTCACAACACATTCCCAATTATCAGCGAAATTTGATATCCAATATTCCCGATTCCCAACAGAGTCGCAAAAAGAGCGTGAGAGTTTCCCAGCTCCATCAGATTCTCATTAGAGCGCTGAGTGGGAGAAAAGAGCAGAAAATCTCAGAGTACTTGTGAAACATTTTGCTGAACTTCATGTGGATCGCTCACAGCTGTTCCTCACATCACTGCCATTCCAGGCTCAGCACTAAATTAGGAACACCAGGTACTTCTCTATCCATGCCTCGGGTTAACTCTTCTTAGATGTCGGATCTCAATTATATGGCAGAAATCTCTAAACTGCCAACTATTTTCCATTTGGAGACACAACAAGGGGCGGGGCTACGCATGAGCTCAATGTGTTTGATTTATTTTTTATGCATGAGTGGAGGCATCATAAATTCATTAGCTTCTTCTTCTTTCGGCTTTTCCCTTCAGGGGTCGCCACAGCGAATCATCTCTCTCCACCTATCCCTATCTTCTGCATCCTCAACACTTGCACCCACTAGCTTCATATCCTCATTAATTCCATCCATATACCTCCTCTTTGGCCTTCCTCTTTGCCTCCTGCCTGGCAGCTCCATGTCCAACATTCTCCTACCAATATACTCACTGTCCCTCCTCTGAACATGTCCAAACCATCTTAATCTGGCCTCCCTAACTTTGTCCCCCAAACGTCCAACATGAGCTGTCCCTCTGATGTACTCGTTCCTAATCCTGTCCAACCTTGTCACTCCCAAAGAGAACCTCAACATCTTCAGCTCTGCTACCTCTAGCTCTGACTCCTGTCTCTTCCTCAGTGACACTGTCTCTAAACCATACAGCATGGCCGGTCTCACCGCTGTCCTGTACACCTTTCATTCATTAGCAAACCCACTTATTGGGAATTTGATTATGGAAATCTCTTGAGCTCTATGAACATCTTCCTTTAGCTTTTTAAAAAAAAAATACGAATTCAAGTATTAGCAGTATGTGAGCAGTAAACTATCTGGCTAGCTCTATGCAATGCCAAGAGCACAGGGGGTATTTCTAATTAGCATAATTTTGCATATTTATATACAGCATCTATGGATTTTTGATCAGATCAAAGGTAGTGAAATGTTACTAAGCCATTTTTAGCAGTTCATTAGGCTTAACCTTTTTCCCAGAGGCCAACAAATTAAATTTACACCAGTTTTTGGTTGTGTCGTTGTCATGTCTCACTGCACAGTGGTGGTTAATATGAAGCTCATATGAAAGTAGACACTCAGGACTTTAAGAATTTGTAGTGTTTTTTCCTAGCCTACTAGGGGTAATATACTCATAGCAAAGTTCTAAAAAAACTTCTTCAAAGTAAATGTTGATATCAAACCCATTTCTGCTCTCTGCGATGCTCCAAGTGCTTGTTCATAAACATCCAAAATTTGAAGGTGTTTGTCTTTAACCACTAAAATTCTGTGTAAGTTAATCCAACACAGGGAAATACACACGTCTAAAACACACTGAGAATCCTGACTCATTCATTCATTGTCTACCACTTATCCAAACTATTCTCGGTGTCATTGGGCATCAAGGCAGGATACACCCTGGACAGAGTGCCAACCCATTGCAGGGCACACACACAATACAGAGATGCCAATCAACCTACCACACATGTTTTTGGACTGGGGGAGGAAACTGGAGTACCCGGAGGAACAGCGAGAACATACAAACTCCACACACACAAGGCGGAGGCAGGAATCGAACCCCCAACCCTGGAGGTGTGAGGCAAACGTGCTAACCACTAAGCCATCGTGCTCCCCATGAGTCCTGGCTCATTTTATATAAAACAAGTGACCATAAAATAATTCAGTTGTTTATACTGATCGAAAATGTGCCATAAGTCCATTTCCATAAGAGTAAAAAGAGTTACTTTACATCATTAGACATTCATCTGCAATTCAGTCAACTGCTAATAAACACCAACACATCCCAACTCATACAGCATAAAGTGTTTGCTACTAAAACCACCATCCTGTTAGAGTGAAAGACTAAAAAAGTACAAGATTTGTTACCGTTTTATTTTTTGATGTTGGTAAATTCCCATCCAGCACTGGACCCTTGTCTACATCCACTAACCCGAAGTCCAGAGACACCATCAGTGGATCCCTGAAGTCTAACTTTTCCTGCAATGAAGAAAAAACAAAGCAAAACATGGCACATCTGTCAAGGTCACGAACTTTCTGGCCTCATTACATCTGAGGAAGCTTTAAATCAAACCGGACTTATCTCCTGTCTGGTCCAAAACTCTGAGGACAATATCAATGCTGTCCAGAGCTGTAGTGATTACTGTTGTGCTACAGTACATGCTAGTATTATTTGCTTAAAAAGCTGCACTATAAAGCTAAAAATATTTGAGGTTTAGTCTATTACAACAGTACAACACAACAGTTTACCTGTTAGTGACTGTTGCTAATTATATGATTTATTATATATTTATTTATATGGTTTATTTACAGAATGCTGAGGAACTTACTAAGATTAGCATAAACTGTCATAAGAGGACAATAAGGGAAAAAAGCGAGAGAGAGAGAGAGAGAGAGAGAGAGAGAGAGAGAGAGAGAGAGAAAGAGAGAGCGAGAGAGCGGGGAGAGAGAGAGAGAGAGAGAGAGAGAGAGAGAGAGAGATTATACCGAGGAAAACCAGATATCAAGCAGTTGTTTCCTGATGATAGCAGGAGTGAGTTAGCTGGCTAACATTGAAGCAGTTTCGTAATAAGGCAGCTGTTACATTAGCTAAACAATTATATTCCCTGAGGAACTGTGACATCTTTTGGGAAGTTTTTCCTCCAGGAGTAAAACAAACAAGGCTTCGCATCAGATAGCCAATGCTGGAGAGTTTACAATTTTGCTAACTAGTTAGCTGGCTAACATTAGTGCAGTTTTGTAATCAGCTGTTAGCTCGGCATATCAGCTAAACAGTTATATTCCCTCAGGAACTGTGACAGCTTTTGGGAAGGTTTTATTCCCTGGGAGTATAAGTGTAAACTAGCTAGCTTGATGACAAGGCTAGCTTTTCAGCATTTTACAGTTAGAGCTGAAGAGTTAACAAACTAGTTAGCTGGCTAACATTAAAGCAGTTTTTTTTGTTTTTTTGTTTTTTTTTTTAAATCAGCTGTTAGTTTAGCATATTAGCTAAACAATGATATTCCATCAGGAACTGTGAGAGATTTTATTCCCAGGGGTATAACTGTAAACTAGCTAGCTTGATGACAAGGCTAGCTCCTTAGCATCACATAGCTACTGCTGGAGAGTTAACAATAAAGCTAACTAGTTAGCTGGCTAACATTAGCACAGATTTATAATCAGGCAGATGTTTGTTTTAGCTAATCTGCTAAACCGTTATACTGTGTAGTTTTGGAAATGCTTAGCATTAGATTATAAACAGTAAAAAAAAAGCAAGGTACTAATATGGTTAGCATTAAGCTAATCTTATTATCACACTGAAAAATTGGTGCCAAGTTTCTGGGGAGTTCTCACAGTTTATGGCACTAAAAAAAGCTGTGGTAAATTTTCTCAGTAAAAAGTATGAACCATTTAGTTGATCTTTTTTTAATCTACAGAGAAATGCTCTGTTCAGTTTCTGAACTGTCTGGAGGTAATTTCACGGACATCTTTGCTTTGATGCTGCACGCTCTGTTCTATGGTACGCTCTAGACATGACTGGTTCTGATCTTCATATAAATGCTATGTTCTCAAAAAAGCAGTAGTTCAGTTCCAGTCCAGTGAAATCCAAAAGATAGTGACGTGAATGCCATGAGCGGTGTAATGTTTTCATTTAATTCAGTAAACAGATCAGTACACACACACACACACACACACGCCACCAAGCCAGCACTCCTTTTGGGGGAAAAATATTTAAAACAGAAGGAGAACATACATCTAAAGCCAAACACAACACAACACTAGAGCAGAAGCCAAGTTGAAATCATTAAGTAAACTGCCTTAGTGTTATGATATCACAATTGTGATTAAATCTCCGCCCACTTTACCCCAAAAACCCAGCAAACACAGGATATTACTAGTTAAGAAACAGAACATTTCTTCATTCTGGATGTGTAAAGTTCTTGGAGAGTGGGCAGGTGGGCTCCAATAATCCTCTCAGCAGTCCTGACTACCGTTGTAGTCTTCTAATATCTGATTTGGTGGCTGAGCCGAACCAGACAGTAATAGACGTACATAGGACAGACTCAATGACAGTTGAGTAGAACTGTGTTAACAGCTCCTGTGGCAGGTTGTGCTTACTCAGATGTCGAAGAAAGAGCAGCCTCTGGTTGGCTTTTTTGACAATGGAGTCAATGTGTGTTTCCCACTTCAGGTCCTGGGAGATGGTGGAGCCCATGAATCTGAATGATTCCACAGTAGCCACAGTGCTGTCCATGATGGTGAGGGGGGGTAGTGCTGCAGGGTTCCTCCTGAAATCCACTACCATCCCTATTGTTTTGAGCGTGTTCAGCTCGAGGTTGTTGAGACTGCACCAGACAGCCAACTGTTCAACCCCCTGTCTATACGCAGACTCGTCACCGTCGCTGATGGGGGCAATGACCGTAGTATTGTCTGCAAACTTAAGAAGCTTGACAGAGGGGTCTGTAGCAGTGTAGTTGTTTGTGTACAGTGAGAAGAGTAGTGGGGATAACACACATCCCTGAGGAGCGCCAGTGCTGATGGTGAGGGAACCAGATGTAAGCTTCCCCAACCTCACTTGCTGTTGCCTGCCTGTCAGGAAGTTTGTAATCCACTGACAGATAGGGGTGGGCACAGAAATCTCCATCAGTTTGGTCTGGAGACGATCAGGGATGATGGTGTTGAAGGCCGAGCTGAAGTCTACAAACAGGATCCTTGCATAATTTCCTGGTCTGTCGAGGTGTTGCAGAATATAGTGCATTCCCATATTGACTGCATCATCCACAGACCTGTTTGCTCGATAAGCAAACTGATGGGGGTCTAACAGGGGTCCAGTGATGTCCTTCAGGTACACCAGAACCAACCTCTCAAATGACTTCATGACCACTGACGTGAGGGCGACAGGTCTGTAGTTGTTGAGTCCTGAGATTTTGGGTTTTTTGGGAACCAGTATGATAGTGGAACGTTTGAAGCAGCGGGGGGACTTCGCACTGCACCAGTGATCTGTTGAAGATGGGGGCCAGCTGGTCAGCGCAGACTTTCAGACAGGCAGGTGAGACACCGTCTGGGCCTGGAGCTTTCCTTGTCTTCTGTTTCTTGAAGATCCGAAACACATCCTCCTCACAGAACTTAAGAATATTAAGAATATATATATATATATATGTTTGCTATGTATATATGTATGTATATAGTGTCCAATTTATTAGGTACACCTTTATTGAGTGTCCACTTTATTAGGTACACCGGCACATGCACGTACTAACCCAATCTGTCAATCATGTAACAGGTCAAGAGCTTCAGGTAATGTTCACATCAAACATCAGAATGCTGAAAAATTGTGATCTAAGATCTCAGGCTTTGACTGTAGTATTGCTCTTGTTATTGCCAGGCTGGTTTGAAGATTTCAGAATTCTCCTGGGATTTTTTAAGCCTTTAACAGTTAAGTTAAGTAGACTTTACATTACTGCACAGTCAAATTTTTTCTTCGCATATCCCATCCTTGAAGGGTTGGGGTCAGAGTGCAGGGTCAGCCATGATACAGAACCCCTGGAGCAGGGGGGATAAGGGCCTTGCTCAAGGGCACAACAGTGGCAGCTTGGCAGTGCTGGGGCTTGAACCCTGATTTTCAGATCAACAACCCAGAGCTTTAACCACTTGAGCGAAAAAAAAAAAACATCCAGTGAAAGAAAACCAGTTCTGCCAGAGAAGGTCACTGGAGGTCAGTGAGGTGAGTAGAGAATCAGCAGGCTGGTTCAAGCTGATAGGAAAGCTATGATAATTACTCTTTACAGCCGAGCTAAGTAGAAAAGCATCTCAGCTACAGCAGAAGATGATACTGGGTTCTGCTCTTGTCAGTGAAGACTGAGGCTACAGTGTGAGGCTACAGGATAAGCACATGTGTGTGTGTGTGTGTGTGTGTGTGTGTGAAACCGTGAACTGATTTACTTGCCGACATGTAGAAGGTGTGTTCAGTGCATAGAGTGTCTCTGATGATGACGTTCTTCTGGATTTTTCTCTCGTCTGTATCGTTAAATCTTGCTCTCGCAATGGCACGCAGAGCATCCAGAGTCAGAGTATAGTGGATTGCTACACACACACACACACACACACACACACACACAGATTTTATTGTCTTTGTATCTAAACCTACACCTAAGCTCAGTAACTGAAAGGAAAGCTGCATGTAAAATCACTGATGTGCAAACTGGGTCTCTGGAATCTTCTGGAAGATTACACAGGGACACATTACAGTGAAAGTGACTTTTTTTTTTTTTACAGCTTTTTACAGGACATGTCATCTTGTGTGTATGTTATGACAAAATATGAGAATTCTGACACAGGAAAGAGAGTCTGGAATAGAACAGATGAATAATGTCTCACCTGTCTCTGGGTTCGTCTCTTTTTCGGACTTGACGTTGTATTTGAAGCACACTTGGGTCTTCACGCACACCGTGTCCTTGCCGTGGATTTGACACGTCGGCTGCTGCATGTTGATTTTTTTGATGTTGAACTTCAGATCGCCGGAGAGTTCGGCAACATCCCGAGACCTGTGATATAAAATTATTTAGTCACTGCACTGCTGTATACTCAAAAGTGCATGACAGAGAAGGCTGATTATTCTAATTTTTCTATTAATTTATTATGTTTTTTTTAATGTGCTCATTTTAATAAGTTGGTGTTTCTATAGTAACAGCTCACTCACGAGAGCTTGGACAGTGGACACTCTGCAGAAAAGACGAATAATGAATGGATTTGTTTTTATTGAAGAAATTAAATCAGATAATTGCTGATGTATAAACAGGTGAAGCTTTCGGTAAGGAGAGGTTTATTGAAATTCATGGAAAGGGTATAGAGCGTCTGGAAGCCTGAGTCTCGTTGCTTGGTGGTGCTCACTGCTGCTGGGGATAGATCTATGTGGACAGCCTCTGACCCAGGGGACTTCTGGGTGGATAGAACCACTTTGGAGACTATCTCGCCGTCTTTGAACTGCTGCTGCATTGGTCAGCTTTACATTCATTCACTCATTCATTGTCTACCGCTTATCCGATCTATTCTCGGGTCACGGGGAGCCTGTGCATCTCATACGTGTCTTTGGACTGGGGGAGGAAACCCCCGAGGCACAGGGAGAACATGCAAACTCCACACACACATGGCGGAGGCGAGAATCGAACCCCCAACCCTGGAGGTGTGAAAAAACGCTAAAAGGTTAAACCGCTTAGCTAAAACGCTTCCCTTACTTCATAGCAACCTTAAGCTCATAACTTCTCATACTATATCTCCAGGTTTTGGACAGAATTGAATGTTCCATTAAAGCAGGAAACCTTTATTCCATTAACAGTTCCAGAGTCTAACAGTGACATGCAAATAAAAACCCCGAGAGACTGGGTGGAGGAGCAGCGAAAGCCCCAGCAGCTGCGAGGAGGAAGCGAGGGAGGCCGTAAGGAATGGCGCGAGGGAGAGAGGGAGAGTTGGAGTGAGGGGGCGACTCGGATCTCCTTTGTATACGGCTCTGTAAAAGGAAGCGTGGCCGGGGTTCTGATGTTTGCTCTTGAGAGTGAGAAATTCCTGTGCAGTTTGTGAACGAGAAAAACCGGGAGCGAGGCTACGAATATTCAGCCGCGACAGACAAAAAGAATAGAGAAAAGACATCCTGATTTCAGAAGGATGTGGGCTCGAGGCTCTGATCATGAGGATCTTCTGCATTCTTTTAATAACCAAGGCTTATTTGTATATGAGCACATTTATATACTACAAAAAACATTTGTCTTATTAGAAGTGAGCATCTATTGTACATTTACATGATCAGATTGACTTAATGAGTAATGTTATGCTAATATACCTTCACAAAAAAACTCCAGTGATGTGATAAACATACGAGTTTACTGCAGATTTATCGCCTTCATTTATCTCCACACTAATTAGAGTCGCAGTGGTAAAAGGACTGGTTTGTGACACCTACACACACACACACACACACACTCACCAGTACAGCGCAGCTCCTCCGATACCTCCGATAGTGACGTCTATAATTCCGTCATTATTCAAGTCCATGATTCCGTGAATGGACTGACCGAAGAACTTCATCTTCTCACCATCACCTCCAGCAGCTATGCGCTAACACACACACACACACACAGTTTTTGTAGGACTTTATCATTACTGTAGCAACATAATGCTAGTTTCAGGTTTATTTGTCGTATCTACAGACGTCCATTAGAGTTACGGGGTACAGTGAAATGCTTAGGTAAGGCTCAAGCAACAAAAAAATCAGTAAAAGTAAAAAGAAAATAAAACTTCAGAATAGTAATAAGTATATACAGTATAGAATATGTGTGCAAATCTGTTTAGATATATTAGCATATTCAGGTAGTTTAATTCAACTGTGCAGCTCCAGTAAGTTAAGAGCTAGCGTGCAAGTAGGTGCAAAATATACTGATAAGTGTGTGGTTTCAGTGTGTTAGCGGCAGTGTGTTGTGTATAGAGTCATTTTGCAGTTGTGTTCTGTGTTACAGTTTGTTAAGAAACTGAAAATGTCTACAACTTTAACCACAGTAACACATATTCATTTTTTTTTTTTACATAAATGTTGTATTTTTATGAAAAATACCCTCACAATCTCCACATTCTCAAGTATTATTATTATTATTATTATTATTATTATTATTATTATTAAGAGAAATACAGGAACACTAAATATACACTAAACAGCCACTATATTAGTTTATAGAATAATGTCAATATATTTTTTAGAATATATTAAATTACTGTCAATATATATTCTGTAGAATAATAGCTAAAGATGAGGCAACAACATGAAGCAAAGAATAAAATTAAAAACACATGGCTGACGCTCTGGTTGTATCTGTCAATCAATCTGTTTCTGTCAATCAATCAATTCATCCATTGTCTACCGCTTATCCGAACTATACTCGGGTCACGGGGAGCCTGTGCCTATCTCAGGCGTCATCGGGCATCAAGGCAGGATACACCCTGGACAGAGTGCCGACCCATCGCAGGGCACACACACACACATTCACTCACTACAGACAATTTAGAGATGCCAATCAACCTACAATGCATGTCTTTGGACCGGGGGAGGAAACCAGAGTACCCGGAGGAAACCCCCGAGGCACGGGGACAACATGCAAACTCCACACACACATGGTGGAGGCAGGAATCGAATCCCCAACCCTGGAGGTGTGAGGCAAACGTGCTAACCACTAAGCCACCGTGCCACCGTGCCAACCCCCAATCAATCAATTCAACATACTGAAATGTATAAGTAACGTGTCAAATATTCATTTCTGTGTAATCAGATATCGCAGAGATCAGCATTCAGTAAAACTATACAGTGGAACCTCGGCATACGAATGCCCTCCCTTACGATTTTTCGCCTTAAGAATTGAAATTTTGCAAGAAATTTACGAACGCTGGCTAAGTTGTGTGTACGTCCGGAAGACGCTCAAAACTTTTTTGCGTCAGTGGAAAACCAACCGAAGTGAGTTTACAAATTTTTTTTGTCATTGAAAGATGTTTAGAAAGAGTCGACCCACCATACCAATGTTGCCTTTAGCATGCATTCAAAAGCTAGGTGATTTTCCGTGCGTTTTTTTTGTTGACAGATCGGTGGCGTGGGCGGTCTGTTCTATTTTTAGCCCAAGCTTTGTGGCACGACTTCCTGTGAGGGCCCTTGACATGTAATGCTTGGCTTGGGTCAGTTCTTTGTAAGCAGCCATACAGTTTACATACGCTTCGTATTGGTCATATTGCTAATATTTTTGGGTCGCTGGAACAGATTATCCGCATTTACATTATTTCGTGTGGCAAAATTCGTATCGCAATACACATTTTCGTCTCCAGAATGAATTAAATTCGTATGCTGAGGTAACGCTGATTTGATCCTTTACCACACCGTCCTCTCGGTTCTGATCGTTACCTGGACGTATTTTTCTTGAATCGTGTTGTCTTTGCCGTGGTAGATGTACACCGCCCCCCGGTGGTCATTCTCCAGCGGCGACCCGATCACTATGTCATTAAAGCCGTCCAGGTTGAGGTCCTGAACAGCGGCGATGGCCGTACCGAAGCGAGCGCCGCATGGCTCGTTCTTATTGACGCTCGTACAGGAAGAGTGTGAGTGTGGCGTGCAGCACGTCTGGTTTACCGGCCGCAGGGTCATCTCGTGTTCGAACCTGCCATCCTGTGGAAACAAACAGGTATCAGAACAAATAGCCATATATTGGTATACTAAGGAGTGTGTGGACAATAATCACACTCTGTCCACTTTAATAGGAACACCTGTACACCTGATCATTTATGTGTTTATGATGTCAGTCGACCTTGTACTAGCAGCACAATAAAACCATGCAGAAGCAGGTCAAGAGCTTCAGTTAATGTTCACGTCAAAGATCAGAATGAGGAAAAAGTGTGATCTCTGTGGCTGTAACCGTGACATGATTGCTCATGGCCGATGAGCTGCTGATCTCTTGAGATTTTCACACACAACAGTCTCTAAATAGAGTTTACACAGAATGATGCAAAAACCAAAAAAACCTCCTGTTAAGTGGAAGATGTGAGAGATCAGAGAGGAATGTTCAGACTGATCTGAGAGGGCAGGAAGTTTGTATTAACTCAGATAAGCTGTGGTGTAAAAACCTGCCACATAACTGGCTGACTGGTTTACTGCAGGAGTGAGCAGGTTTATAGGTGTTCCTAATAAAGTGGATGGTGTGTGCTTATTAAACACATTTTAATGTCAATTTTAAATAAAAAAATGAAACTTTAAATAAAAAATAACAAATAATATGCTACAATTATTGGACATAAATCTTTTTGGGACACAGCTTTTAGTGACTAAAATTCAGCAAATAATAATAATATATTATTATTATTATTATTATTATTATTATTATTATTATTATTATTACTATTGTACTATAATTTAATGCTAAATAATTTAATTAAACTATTGTATAGCTAATATTGTATAACTAAAATAAAATTATAGTAATATATTAAAATATTACAAACTAAATGCCAATACTATTTTTTAATGTATTAATTTTAACTACTAATAATTTAATTAATTCATTATTTAATATAGTATTTTTTATAGTTGTTTACCCAATTAATAATTTTTTTTTTTTATTCTGGCAAATTTTATTATATTTAATTTATTCTCTCTCCCTTCCTCTCTCTCTGTCTCTCTCCCTCCCTCTGTCTCTCTCCCTCCTTCCCTCCCTCCTTCCCTCCTTCCTTCCCTCCTTCCCTCCCTCCTTCCCTCTCCCCCTCTCTCTCGCCCTCTCTCTCCCCCTCTCTCTCCCCCTCTACCTCTCCCTCTCTCTCTCTCTCTCCCCCCCTCTCTCCCCCCCCCTCTCCCTCTCCCTCTCTCTCTCTCTCTCCCCCTCTCTCTCCCCCCCCTCTCCCTCTCTCTCTCTCTCTGTGTACCTTGTTGAGCTTGTAGACGTAGACTTGTCCCTGCTCGTCTCTCTCCGGCCCCATGAACATGGGAGCTCCCACCAGCAGAAGGTCTGTGTACGAGTCTTTGTCCACATCCAGAGTTTGTAGGACGCTGCCGAAGTACGAGCCGATCTGAAACACACGAGCAGAGAGAAACAACACGGTGCTTTAAAATATATTTCGAATGTAAATTGAAAGTATTCACTATATACAGTATTATGATGCACTATTAGCATGTGAGCAGGTGTTTCTATTTTTCAGGGCACCTGTTCTCCTTCGAGGTTCTGCGTAACCGTGACGTTCGTTCCATTCATGCGGTACACGATCACTCGGCCGGTGTGGTTGTATCTGGGAGCCCCGGCGATGTAGAGAACTCCAGAGGGCGTGTACGCAGACTGCACGTCGTAACCTTTATCCCCAAATTTACAGCACGTTATTTATCCAAGAAAAACATGCTCTTTTCATTTATTGTAGAAAACACAGTTTTTCATCCAAATCAAAATTAAGATCTCTGCGTAAAACCTTTCATGTTCCTGCATGTGGGCGGAGCTTCAGATCTGTCAGTTATGTCAAAGTGAAAGTAATATCTCTATGTTTTTTTTACAACTTCACATTCCTCTTATGACACTGAATAAATGTAAAACAGCTGGAGTGTAATTTTATAATCCACTTAAACAAAAGTCTTAAAATTTTTAATCACGTGGGCGGTTCTGGTGGTGTCAGCTAAACCGAGCCAAAAGTCCACCCCCCAACCTCCCCCACTTTTACTGATGTACTATTATTATATCCCAAACTCCTCTCCTTTTTGGTTCAACCCCATGGACACGTCTTCCTCCGAGGAAGCTCCTTAAAAGGGGATGTGAAGAGCGCAGTGGAATTTTCTTTCTCTCTGGAAAGTGTTTATGGGAACACTCGAGTGTTTAGACTGCGCCCGAAGCCTTTTTTCTCTGCTCTGAAGAGGAATTGTCAGGAAGAATACAACATGTGCCTTTTATTTATTTACATCCTGAGGGCTGGAGGTGGAACGAGAGGAGACGGTGCTACGAGACGCAGGATGTTGCTACAGGTGCAATGTATAAAAGCGTCGGGGTTAATAGGGTTTAATACATACCCACGTATCCGGCCATGCCTTGGTAGCGCTCCACTAGAGGGTTGTGAAAGGTGTTGTGCTTGGGAACGACAAACCGATCGCCTGACTGCATGACGACAGTGCCATTCCAATCGTACGCTCCCACTGCGCCAAGCATCACACCTGCCTAGAGACAGTAAACAAGCAGGTCATCAAGTCCAGAAGCTTTTATTGTCAGTCGGTATTCCAACGCTGCCGGACAGTAAAGGTTTGTAATGAATAAAGTGCAAGAGTTAGCAGCTAAAAATCCTGACTCGGCAATAAAAATGGAAACACTTCTCCGTCCTTCTATCACCATCCATTAATTCCTCAACTTGGCAAACCAACAGAAGTAATCTTTGTGTATTCGAACTACAAAGTGCACTGGCTGGTGAAATTTTCAGTCAGTGTAAACAAATCAAATATTTCATCACCACAAGTCTGATATAAAATGGGTCAGAATTCTGACTTTTTATTTGTTTTTCCCCAAGTCTCATCTGCACATCGGTTTGGATACTAAGACGATCTGATTAACTTGCAGACTGTGCATCCATCCTGCTGTAGACATTTCCCTGGATATAATATTTACATTTACTCTAGCTGTCTAAGAGAGAATGCGACTTACTCTCGAGGTGTGAGCGCTGAATCCAGACTGCGACATCTCCATCTCAAAAGACGACGTGTGATTCCCGGACGTAGCTGTTCAGCAACACAAATCATAGTGGTGTGTTATATTGTGTGATGTACAGCAGATATCTAACAAGCGTCCATGAGCAGGGGCATAACACTGGAACACATCACAAACCGTCCGCAGTCGGTTCATTCACTTTACAGTTGGAAAATGTCGAAAATATTCATCAGTGAATATTAATAATAGCTAGTAACAATTGTGTAGCAACTTTATCTTGTCATTTGAGAAGACATCATTTTACATTTTGCTTAAAATTCTCTTCTAGCTCATAACTTACTAAAATTCTCATCTCCATGCAAATTCATTCATTGTCTACCGCTTATCCGATCTATACTCGGGTCACGGGGAGCCTGTGCCTATCTCAGGTGTCATTGGGCATCAAGGCAGGATACACCCTGGACGGAGTGCCAACCCATCGCAGGGTACACACACTCTCTCATTCACTCACACAATCACACACTACAGACAATTTAGAGATGCCAATCAACCTACAATGCATGTCTTTGGACTGGGGGAGGAAACCGGAGCACCCGGAGGAAACCCCCAAGGCACGGGGAAAACATGCAAACTCCACACACACGGCGGAGGCAGGAATCGAACCCCCAACCCTGGAGGTGTGAGGCAAACGTGCTAGTCACTAAGCCACCGTGCCCCCCCAATCCAAATTCATTGGCATTTTAATTTGTATTCATGGTACTGTGAAATAGGAAGAAGTGGCTAAAAGACATGCTGGTTTCCCAACAATATGTTCAGTACGGTGGAACCTCGGCATACGCATGCCCTCCTTTATGAATATTCGCCTTAAGAATTGAAATTTTACAACGGCATATAAAGCATTTTTGGCATATGAATGAACCGAACCGAACGCCGGCTAAGTGGCTTACGTCCGGGAGCCGTTCGAAGCTTGTTTGCATCAGTAGAAAGCCAAGCGAAGCCACACGAAGCCAGTTTTTCATGAGTTTAAAAGCTAGGTGATTTTTCGGGTGTTTTTTTTGTTGACAGATCGGTGGCGTGGGCGGTCTGATCTATTTTAAGCCCAAGCTTGGTGGCACGACTTCCTGTGAGGACCTTGGCTTGGGTCAGTTCTTTGTAAGCAGCCGTACAGTTTACATACGCTGTGTATTGGTAATATTGGTCATATTTTTGGGCGGCTGGAACGGATTATCTCCATTTACATTATTTCTGATGGGAAATTCTGTTTCGAAATAAAAATGTTCGCCTTAAGACCTCGCCTCCAGAACGAATTCAATTCGTATTCAATACGGGTTCTACTGTACAGTAAGAAAGTCTCTGTTACCTTCTAAGGCAAAGATTTTGCTCCCGAGTGCGTCGACGATGGTCACCAGAGCTCTCTCGTCTTCCACGTTGAAGAAATGATCTTCTGTTTTATTGCTCGAGATGGACTTGATTTGTTCAATGAATTTGTCCACTTGCTCTTTGCTTTTATTTTGTCGGTTATAATCACCAAGAACCTGTGAATGAACAGAAAGGGAATGTCACGCTCGTACATTTAAAATCGTTTTACTGCATATGAAATCGACAGAAAACAGGATTGTCCTTCAGAATCAATATTGTAAGGCTTCACAGACTCAAAATCATTTCTAAGACACATACAGAACGTGTGCGGCTAAGTGAAACTGTCTCCAGTTTTAAACGCGTTTTGGAAAAGCGATGTTGTTATCGTCGTAACAGAAAGTAAATTAGATCTCGTTAAAACGGAGGATAAAAATGAATACATTTGACTCATAAGGGTATTTTAGACTGTGCTTAACGCTGAAATTGTAACGTGTGGAATGATGCAGTGTTAAAACGATACGGCTACTTGGTTAGCACCCTATCACACCCCCAATCAGAAACTAAACATCACCTCTGTGCCACATGTCACTTGAAAACCAGAGCATAGCAACACTTCACAAAAAAAAAAAAAGACAGCAAAACACTGAACATGACGGAAGTGTGTTCAGTAGCATGGGGGAAATATGTCATGCTGAAAAAGTTGGATATCGAAGAACGCCTGGTCAACTAAACGACAAACTTTAAAATAACAACAAAAAACTGAGATGCTCACAGCGATGGAGAATCTCTCGATCCCGTCCTTCTCACAGTCATCGACGACTTCTTTTAGTCTGTAGTCATCATGAGACTCTCCATCCGTAACGATCACCATGACTTTCTTCACTCCGGGTCTGGCTCCTCGCGCCGCAGTGAACGCCTCTTTCCTGTTTCAATGGATCAATAAACAATAATACACCGATACAGATCATTCGCCTTTTTCTTGTCTCTTTTTTTTGTAACTTTATATTTCACATTGTCCCTTTATTTGACGCTTGTCTTCCTTATTTGCACTTTATTTAGTTAAATCTTCTTTGACCTCCGTTCTGTATGATTGAGCTGCTTTAACATTTGAATTTCCCTGGTGTGGGATCAATAAAGTCTTATCTTAATATTATCTTTAACTCCTGCTGTGTCCCGAACCCGTGTCACGCACCTCGCCGTATCGATTCCCAGCGCTGTCATGGTTCTCAAGCCCCGCCTCTGTCCGATCTTGGCTGCGTTGTTCACCAGGTCCTCTGTGGTAGAGAACTGATTGAGGTTAAAAACATGGCCCACGTCGTCTCCGTATGACACGATGCCCACCTGGAGAGAAAATAAACAAAGAGCGAGAGTCAAAAACAAAAAACATGAAATGTTTCTATATTATTAGACCATTTACTTGAATCAGAGAGAACAGTGAAGCTGCCAATCACGTGTTTATATTAATTCAATAGTTAAATAATCGGTATACGAATTTAATCCGTTCTGGAGTTCTAAGGCGAAGATTTGTATTGCAAAATGAGTTTTCCAATAAGAAATAACATTAACGCAGATAATTCATTCCAGCTGCCTAAAAATATTACCAATATTACCAATTTCCAACACTTTAATCATATTTTTGCAAGCATTCCATGCCAAGACTCCTCACAGGAAGTCATACCACCAAGCTTGGGCTAAAAATAGAACAGACCACCCACCAATCTGTGAACAAAAAAACGCCTGAAAAATCTCGTAGCTTTTTAACGCATGCTAAAGGCAACGATGGTATCGTAGGTTGACTCTTTCGAAAGTCAAACTTTCGCTGATTGGAAAAAAAAAAAATTCGTAAAGTCTTGCTTCGCTTCGCTTTCCACTGACGCAAACAAGTTTTGAAAGGCTCTCGGAGGTACGCGCAACTTAGCCGACGTTCAGATCGGTTCGTTCTTATGCCAAAAACGCTTCATATTTCGATGCAAATTTCTTGCAAAATTTCAATTCTTAAGGTGAAAATTCGTAAAGGAGGGCAATCGTCTGTCGAGGTTCCACTGTATTTACAGCATTGTATGTATGAATGGAAGGAATCTCCAGTGTCAGTGCTTTGTAACAGTCAGTAAGTTTTCTGCCACTGGAAAGTCTTTAGGACAGAGGAGTTCTTTTGTCACATATACACTACTGCAGAGTGAAACTCTTTCTTTGCATATCCCATCCTTAGGGGTTGGGGTCAGAGCGCAGGGTCAGCTATGATACAGCACCCCTGGAGCAGGGGTGGTCAGTGACCCAGAGCCTTAAGCTACCATTGTTCTGGTGACAGTGTGGATATTTCTAGCTGCTCTACCAATATTTGTTCCAATATTAAATGTAACTATAACTGGATAAAAATTAAGATATGTCCTTCAATGATAAGTCACACTGTAATCATTGACAAGTTGTTGTGTTATGAGAGAAATAAAACACTTTTTATGGCAATATTAACATTACCATTTTTCGGCATTTGGCAGAACGTCTTTATCCAAAACAGGGCATTGATCAAGGGCGCAGCAGTAGCAGCTTGATGGTACTGGGGCTTGAACCCAAAACCTTCTGGCCAGCAGTGTGGTCTGGTAACAAATCCCACCGATTATTTTCCAAAAACAGCACCTCGTTTTATTCCATGTGTCCAACATTTAGACAATATAACTATTTACTCCAAACATTAACACACACACACACACACACACACACACACACATTTTTTTTGTGTCCTGGTCAAGACAGCTCACAGAAAAGTAATTCATTCATCATGATGTCATCCATTTAAAAGGAAAATGCGGTCTTCCTCAGTTTCCAGTGCCACGTTCAGGAAAACTCTCCACTCTCCCCAAAACGAGTCTCTGTCCAAAGGACTTCCCTGAAACGGTTTTAATGAGCCGTCGCAGCAAAACCGCACTGAGGCTGCATGAGTGATTAACACAGAGGTAGGAGATCACATGGAATTAAAAACTGGGGAGTGGAACAGCGTCATAACAGAAATTTACCATTTCATTTAAGTTAAATTTATTAGATACTGGAAACAGAGTGATGACAGGGTGCAGCTCTGGTAGCGTAAGTCTACCACTTATCTGATCTATTCTTGGGTCACAGGGAGCCTGTGAGTCATTGGGCATCAAGGCAGGATGCACCCTAGATGGAGTGCCAACCCATCTCAGGGCATACACACACACACACACACAATCACTTAGAGATGCCAATCAACCTACAATGCATGTCTTTGGACCGGGGAGTATGGGGAGAACATGCAAACTCCACACACACATGGCGGAGGCAGGAATCGAACCCCCAACCCTGAAGGTGTGAGGTGTGCTATCCACCAAGCCACCGTGCCACCGTGCCCCCCCCTTGGTAGTGTAAGTGATAACAGGAATTAACCTGTGTGCCAGGAGATACTGGGACAGTTCTCTGCCAGCCCACTAGAGGGCAGGAGTTTCACCATAGCCTGCTTTCTGTTTATGTATTCCTCATGTGTGTTGTGCCACGCCCTTCCTATTGTTCCGCCTACATATACCAGCCCTTTTCTTTCTGTCTTTGCCAGTCATTGTTTTTTGTTTGTTGTTCGGTCAGACGCAGTTGTGTTACCAGGTTCCCATGTTATAGATACGTTTTTGTTACTCATGTTGTTTGTTCAGGGTTCTGTGTAAGTCTTGTTTTAGTTCGGTTAATAAAATAACGCTTTTATTTTATCTTGCATGTTGATACCACGGAGATCCAGGTTCAATCCCTGCTTCAGATGGTGTCTCATGAACGTTGCAGAGGGACTGATAAACTGCACGTGGGTGATTACGACTACCGGGGAGATCTGGGTTCGATCCCACTTTAGGTGATGTCTCTTGAATGTTACAGAGGGTTTGATAAACTAAACGTGGGTGATTACAACTACCAGGGAGATCTGGGTTCGATCTCCACTTCAGGTGGTGTCTTGTGAATGTTACACTGTGTATGGTGGAACCGATAAATGGCATATAAATAATAAAACATTTCACAGCATGGTGCTCTGATGATTTTTTGGAAGGGTTTGTTTTGTGTAAAATATTCATTAATTAACATTCAGTCATTGTCTACCGCTTATCCGATCTATTCTCGGGTCACGGGGAGCCTGTGCCTATCTCAGGCGTCATTGGGCATCAAGACAGGATACACCCTGGACGGAGTGCCAACCCATCACAGGGCACACGCACACACAATTTAGAGATGCCAATCAGCCTACCATGCATGTCTTTGGACCGGGGGAGGAAACCGGAGTACCTAGAGGAAACCCCCGAGGCACAGGGAGAACATGCAAACTCTACACACACGGTGGAGGTGGGAATCAAACCCCCAACCCTGGAGGTGTGAGGCAAATGTGCTAACCACCAAGCCACCGTGCCCCCCGAATTAATTAACATATTAATCAAAATTTCTATTACAGCACAAATATCATCTCTGTGGTTCTTGCCTGCACCACAGTGCTACCCAGCCTGCACTTTTAACCCCGGATAGAGGAACAAGGTTTCACACATGTAGTTTAGATAGAGGTTAGTGTGGTTTTTTTCCCCTCGGGGTTATGAAACTCTGCACTGAAGCAGGATTAGCAGCTTTCTAACTCAGTGCTTACTCCACATCGAGGTGTGAAATGTGTACAATGTGAAACGATAGAATGTTACGGCTGGATGCTTAGCAACAGATAATAATCAGAGACTGAACAGCGCTTCTGTGGCTCATGTCACGTGTTTTGTACAGTCACAGAAACTCTGCTTATGTGTTTTTACTGTTATTATCAGAAAAAGAGAAATTACAGAGTATTTAAGGAAACGAGTCAAAAATTAGTGGAAGTAGGATACCAATGAACATTCATTCATTGTCTACCGCTTATCTGATCTATTCTCGGGTCATGGGGAGCCTATGCCTATGTCAGGTGTCAAGACAGGATACACCCTGGACGGAGTGCCAACCCATCACAGGGCACACACACAACCTCATTCACTCACACACTACGGACAATTTAGAGATGCCAATCCACCTACCATGCATGTCTTTGGACCGGGGGAGGAAACCGGAGCACCCGGAGAAAACCCCCAAGGCATGGGGAAAACATGCAAACTCCACACACACGGCGGAGGGGGGAATCGAACCCCCAACCCCATAGGTGTGAGGCAAATGTGCTAACCACCAAGCCACCATGCATTTGTGGCCCGACTTCCTGTGAGGATCCTTGACCCTTGGAAATTGGTAATATTGGTAATATTTTTGGGTGGCTGGAATGAATTATCTGCATTTACATTATTTCTTATGGGAAAATTCATATCTCCAGAACAAATTAAAATTGTATGCCGAGGTTCCACTGTCATTGTTAATCCTGGAGTCCAGTATGAGCAGCGTGAAGCTTTGGAATATGGTGGCTCACTGGTAAAGGTGTTGGATTACTGATTAGACGGTTTTATGCTCAAATCCCAGTACCACCAAAGCTGCTACTGTTAGTTGCTCTGTTGTAAATAAATGAGATGACTGCAAGTTGCTCTGGATGATGGGTGAAAAGCTCCTCCTGGGCTGTTTAGATCTCTATATGAAAAGGCTGAATGAGAGCAGTGTAACTTTGCTCTTTAGCTCTTAGTTCTATGTTCTCTTATGTAGCTCTGTTGCACCAGGGTCCTAAAGGAACAATGTTTCATTTCACTGTGTATCTGCATCGGCTATAAACTGACAGCCTCTTGACTTGACTTGAGTACGCTCTGGAGGAGAAAACTCACTCTGGCCGGAGGGATGTCGATCTTTTTGAGAAATTTGACCAGAAAATCTGTGATGTGCCTCCACGGGAAAATGCTGTTTGAGCCATCGAGCACGATGACGATGTCCATGTCCTGCTTACAGTCTGGAAAACAAAATGGCACCAAGCACACATGAGCAACAAAGCAAAAAAATGTCACAAAATATTTACACATTGTGCTTTAATGTATATTACACATCATATAACCAGGGCATTGGTGGCTCAGTGGTAGGTTTCTCGCCCATCATGCGGAAGGCCCGGGTTCGATTCCCAGCCAATGCCTCAACCCCAGCCACTGGATGCAGTGCCAGTCCCAAGCCCAGAAAAATGGGAGGGTTGCGTCAGGAAGGGCATCTGGCGTAAAACATTTGCCAAGTTGTTGTGCGGACCAGTCGGTCCGCTGTGGCGACCCCGAACAGGGAGCAGCCGAAAGCAACTTCTTCACACATCATATAATCGTATCATACAGCATCTCACACTGCTTTAGTTTTTATGGGTCATAATGAAAGGATTTTTTTCCCCTCCATTGCCCTGGACAGATCTGTACATTTCCGATCTCTCGCTGGTTATGCTCTAATGTTGTATCACGGTTGCTATGGCGATGTGAACACTATCTCCAACGTTAATCTGATGTCCAGCAAAAGTTAGATATATATTTTTTAAATAAAACAAAAGATTTAACTTGTTAATGAAAAGCTGAACATCAGAAAAAGAAGGAAGATATACTTACGCACTATTCTACCAGTAGCCTGTATGA
>JAUCMX010000015.1:19927984-19935484 GCA_033459395.1 Hemibagrus guttatus | reverse complement strand
TAGAAACACACAACATCAACAACATCCTGTTTATGTCCCAGCGTCCCAGCGTCCCAGCGTGTCCTTAATCCTGAACTGATCGGAGCGTAAGGGTTCTGAGCGATGAATCAAAATCTAATCATCCTAAATGTTTTAAATTCTATTTACACACTGATGCAGGAACAGGAAGTGAAGCGTGTGTGTGTCATGTTCTATTATCCGGGATATTTAATATCTGTGTCCATATTATTCCCTGCAACATGAAGGCACTTTTATGGACTTTTATAGACAGTGTATGATGTTCTCAGTATTCTGAAAGTGCATGTAGATATCAAAGGGAACCGGAATAAAACATCAGATGATGAAATTACAGGGAGAAATTTCTGGCAATTTCTAAAGCACTTCTGTAAGTCAAGGTCTCTGGATAACGACGTCTGCCACAGATGGTGTAAATATAAATGTTTCATTTGGTTATTTTCCAAAAGCATCTTTACTTCTGTACAGAAAATATCCTAAACCTAAAATGTTAATAAATGTTGTTTTTATTTCAACAACTATATGATGAGTTAGAAAGTCTGACACGATCTAATCCTTTTTTCCCCCAAAGTGGCTAGTAAAAGTGTCATTTTTTGAAGCCTAGCAAGCCTCAGAGGATCTTGAAGGTTATTCAGATGACATAAATACTGTACATGTAATAAACTGGGAATGAATCAGGATTACTTACTGAGACATTCGAGTGGCATAACACCAGTGGCCTGAGAGACCTATAAATATTCATTCATTCATTCATTGTCTACCGCTTATCCGATCTATTCTCGGGTCACGGGGAGCCTGTGCCCCCGTTATCTCAGGCGTCATTGGGCATCAAGACAGGATACACCCTGGACGGAGTGCCAACCCATCACAGGGCACACACACACACTCCGGACAATTTAGAGATGCCAATCAACCTACAACGCAAGTCTTTGGACTGGGGGAGGAAACCGGAGTACCCGGTGGAAACCCCCGAGGCACGGGGAGAACATGCAAACTCCACACACACACACACACACACACACACACACACGGCGGAGGCGGGAATCAAACCCCCAACCCTGGAGGGGTGAGGCAAATGTGCTAACCACTAAGCCACTGTGCCCCCTCCTATAAATATTCATTTTATTTTTTCAATGGAAAGGGATTACAGTCTCGTCTATCTCGCTATGCTTGATGGCTTGATTTAAGTTTTTTACACTGTTCAGCCATAACATTATGAGCAGTGAGAGGTGAAGTGAATAACACTGATGATCTCCTCATCATGGCACCTGTTAGTGGGTGGGATATTTTAGGCAGCAAGTGAACATTTTGTCCTCAAAGTTGATGTGTTAGAAACAGGAAAAATGGGCAAGCGTAAGGATTTGAGCGAGTTTGACAAGGATCAAATTGTGATGGCTAGACGACTGGATCAGAACATCTCCAAAACTGCAGCTCTTGTGGGGTGTTCCTGGTCTGCAGTGGTCAGTATCTATCAAAAGTATCCTTTAAGTCCTGTCAGTCCTTTAAGTCCTGTATGCTGCTAACATCTTGGTACCAGATATCACAAATCATCTTCAGGTGTCTAGTAGAATCCATGCCTTGATGGGTCAGGGCTGTTGGCAGCAAAAGGGGGACCAACACAATATTAGGCAGGTGGTCATAATGTTATGCCTGATCAGTTTAAATCAGACTTGATTCCATCGTTGAGGGTATAAAACAGCTCTCGGGTCCGAGCATAGGAGTGTGTGTACACATGTGTGTAAGGTAAAGTTATTACAGTTACTATGAACATCTGTAAGAAATAAGTCCATGCATAACCAAGCCATGTGGTGGAGATTAAGATCTTGATATATTTATATTACAGAATGTCTCGTTTTATCAGTGGAAGTAGCATGAGATATCTGTTTCAGGATTTGAAAGTTGAGTGAATGTTAAGCAGTGCTTAGAATTATTGGCACCCCTGAAGAAGATCTGTGAACAATCAATGTGTCAGTGGGTTTTCTTCAAGATCTCTGGTGTCCATGATCATAAACATGACACTTGATGAGGTAACAAGTCTAAATTGCCCCTAAGTGGGAATATATACAGTGCATCTGGAAAATATTCACAGCGCTTCACCTTTTCCACATTTTGTTATGTTACAGCCTTATTCCAAAATGGATTAAATTCATTATTTTCCTCAAAGTTGTACAAACAATACCACATAATGACAATGTGATAGAAGTTTGTTTGAAATCTTTACAAATTTATTAAAAATAAAAAAATCACATGTACATAACTATTCACAGCCTTTGCTCAATACTTTGTTGAAGCACCTTTGGCACCAGTTACAGCCTCAAGTCTCTTTGAGTATGATGCTACAAGATTAGCACACTTATTTTTGGGCAGTCTCTACCATTGTTCTTTGCAGGACCTCTCAAGCTCCATCAGGTTGGATGGGGCGTGTCAATGCACAGCCATTTTCAGATCTCTACAGAGATGTTCAATCGGGTTCAAGTCTGGGCTCTGGCTGGGCCACTCGAGGACATTCACAGAGTTGTCCTGCAGCCACTCCTTTGTTATCTTGGCTGTGTGCTCAGGGTCATTGTCCTGTTGGAAGATGAACCGTCACCCCAGGTTTTCATCAAGGATGTCTCTGTACATCGCTGCATTCATCTTTCCCTCGATCCTGACTAGTCTCCCAGTTACTGCTGCTGAAAAACATCCCCACAGCATGATGCTGCCACCACCGTGCTTCACTGTAGGGATGGTATTGGCCAGGTGATGAGCGGTGCTTAGTTTCCTTCAGACCAAAGGGTTCAATCTTTGTTTCATCTTTGACCAGAGAATTTTGTTTCTCATGGACTGGAGTCCTTCAGGTGCCTTTTGACAAACTCCAGATGGGCCGTCATGTGCCTTTTACTGAGGAATGGCTTCCGCTGGCCACTCTACCATACAGGCCTGATTGGTGGAGTGCTGCAGAGATGGTTGCTCTTCTTGAAGGTTCTCCTCTCTCCATAGAGAAACGCTGGAGTCCTTTCAAAGTGACCATTGGGTTCTTGGTCACTTCCCTGACTAAAGCCCTTCTCACTCGGTTTGGCCGGGTGGCCCACGCTAGGAAGAGTCCTGGTGGTTCCAAACTTCTTCCATTTACGGATGAGGAGGCCACTGTGCTCATTGGGACCTTCAATGCTGCATAAATTTTTCTGTACCCTTCCCCAGATCTGTGCCTCTATACAATCCTGTCTCGGAGGTCTACACACAATTCCTTGGACTTCACGGATTGGTTTTGTGCTCTGACATGCACTGTTAACTGTGGGACCTTATATAGACATGTGTGTGCCTTTCCAAATCTAACTGAATCTATCACAGGTGAACTCCAATCAAATTGTAGAGGATGATTAGCGGAAGCAAGAAGCTCAATTTTTGAGTGCCATGACATGTTGTCATATGGGGTATTGTTTGCAGAATTTTGAGGAAAATATTGATTTTAATCCATTTTGGAATAATGCTGTGACATAACAAAATGTGGAATAAGTGAAGAGCTGTGAATACTTTCCGGATGCACTGTATGTGTGTGTATGGAGCCCTTGATCTCATCCAAGACGTGTTCCTGGGATACACCCTGGATCTAGTGCCATCCTGACCTGGGATGAAGTGGCTTCTGAAAATGAACAGTGAACATTCTCAACACATATATTGTTGAATATTTGTTATATATGTTGCATTCTTTTTGCATTCTGATTCGTCTCATATTCCCATTGGGGTATTATGCTAATTAATAATAAAAAGACATTTTTCTCATATCACTTACTCATCTCTTATTTTTTAAAAGCCAGCTTCACTTCATCAGAATGGCAATAATTCTGGAGCTGATTGAAATATTTTTTTCCCCCCAGATTTTTGGACTCTGTTATTACTTTTGCATTAATACAAAGAAAAAGGAACACGACATGCAATAAGAAGCAGGAAGAAAAGGACCGAAAGAGAAGACCAATTCAATATATACTATATATAGACTTAAAAAAGAGATTAAGGTGATTTTTAAAAGCCAGCTTTACTATAAATAATAATTCTGGAGCTGATTGAAATATATATATATATATATATATATATATATATATATATATATATATATATATATATATATATATATATATAAATAATTTTTTTTTTTTTTACAGTGGAAGTAACATGAGATATCTGTTTTTATGTGCTTTCAGGATTTTACTAGAAACCTCATTTAGAGTGGAGTGTGTGTGTCTGAGAAAAATGACACCGTTTACTGCAGTGTAAAACACATAATACGCTCCTCAGCCATTTACAAGAGGAGACACACACCACTGACACTTTTACAGGTGGCTCTGTTTAAAAAAAAAAGTAAAAAGCGATCTAACTAAAGTGTTTAAGAGGCGAAGAGGCGATTCGTTCATAAGAGCATGTGTTAACATCACTTTTTAATGGGTTCCGGGTGCTTGCTTGCTTGCTTGGGTGAGAGTGTGAACTGGGCAGGAAATGGAAAAGGCTTTTCTGATGTCTAACAGATGGCTCTGTCCCAAACGGATGGGTCAGGGAAGAAAAGAAAACGAGAAGAAGGAAGGCAGAAATTTGAGCTGTTGGAGATAAAGGGATAAAGATGTGATTGGCAGACATTAAAAACAGCAAAACTGTAATGATAAAAAAGAAATAAATAATAATGATTACAACAACAACAATAATAATACTAATAATAATAATAGAGAGAGAGAGAGAGTGAGAGAGAGAGAGAGAGATACAGAGAAAGAGAGAAACTGGTGAAGGAAAGACTGTTTATAGCTGCTATAAAGAAAATGCAACAATAAACAGATATAAATAAAATACATATAATATAGGATAAATCTATCTAATATCTATATAAATAATTGATACACTGAATAAAATGTAGAACAGGTATTTACTTACTCATTTATTTATTAACAGAAAAATGTTTAATTACTAAAAAATTGTCAACGGTAGTAAATTGCTGTGGTATGAGGATTAAACACTTCGGGATATGATGTTATTGGAGGAGAATAGATATTTTTTAATCAGAAGCTAATTATCTTGCGTTAGATGCTAGTCCGTTAGCCTCTACAGCCGTTCTCTATATCTGATTCTGCCTTTGCATTTCTTCTGAAACTTTACGACTGTACCTCAGCGGAGCTGCGGCAAACACGCAGCACTTTAACAGCATCTGATGGACTAAGGACACACACTTCAGGACGATAAGGTACACGTCTTGGATAGAGAAGTCAGATTTAAGAGAGGAGTGAGGGAGGAAATCAATGTCCAGGTGTAATATCCTTCTCTCAACAGAGGTGGAGGTCTTAGGCACAACCTGCCTCCTATTTTTCATGCTGCTCTTTCATCCATCCCCAAGAAGATCAAGATCTTTTCACAGGTCCCTCAGGAAAGCCACACCTAAGGACTCCATTCTCTGATCGTTACCCCTAATACCTCAATACACTCTCTCCTTACTCTCCTTCTCTGTGGTTATTGCATCCTAACCACTCTCTCTTACTCCTAACATTTCCCCCCTGCTCTCACCTTCCCCTTGTTCCCTTAACAAGGCTATCCAGGAAAGGGAGGATCCTTGCCTCTGGAGGATACAAATTCATTCCCTCAGACTAAAGAAGCTGTTCGGATGAGTAGTGAAACGTTTCGATCTAACTAGAAAGAAATCCACTTGACATGACTCAATTTCCAGATAACCTCCACCTGGATGTCTCATCACAGATAGTGCCCACAAGTCAAAGAGCTCTAAACGATCCCAGCCGAGGAAGAAGGGTCTTATCTAGCCAAACCATCGGCCATTTTCTTAGAAAAAAAATTGTATACTTTTTAACCACAAAAGCTCGTCTAGTGCTAGCTCTGGGATGCGCATCCATGATACTACATACTACAGTGGTGTGAAAAAGTGTTGGCCCCCTTCCTGATTTCTTATTTTTTTGCATGTTTGTCACACTTTAATGTTTCAGATAATCAAACACATTTAAATATTAGTCAAAGATAACACAAGTAAACACATCATGCAGTTTTTAAATAAAGGGTTTTTATTATTAAGGGAAAACAAAATCCAAAACTACATGGCCCTGTGTGAAAAAGTGTTTGCCCCCTAAGCCTAATAACTGGTTGGTCCACCCTTAGCAGCAACAACTGCAATCAAAAACATCAATGTTTGGTAGACAGCAGAATTCATGGTTCTATTTATCACAGCAAGTCTTCCAGGTCCTGAAGCAGCAAAACAGCCCCAGACCATCACACTACCACCACCATATTTTACTGTTGGTATGATGTTCTTTTTCTGAAATGCGGTGTAACTTTTACGCCAGATGTAATTGGACACAGACCTTCCAAAAAGTTCAATTATTGTCTCGTCAGTCCACAGAGTATTTTCCCAAAAATCTTGGGGATCATCAAGATGTTTTCTGGCAAAACTGAGACGAGCCTTTATGTTCTTTTTGCTCAGCAGAGGTTTTCGTCTTGGAACTCTGCCATGCAAACCATTTTTTCCCAGTCTCTTTCTTATGGTGGAGTCATGAACACTCACCTTAACTGAGGCAAGTGAGGCCTGCAGTTCTTTGGATGTTGTTGTGGGGTCTTTTGTGACCTCCTGGATGAGTTGTCGCTGCGCTCTTGGGGTAATTTTGGTCGGCCGGCCACTCCTGGGAAGGTTCTCCACTGTTCCATGTTTTCGCCATTTGTAGATAATGGCTCTCACTGTGGTTCGCGGCAGTCCCAAAGCTTTAGAAATGGCTTTATAACCTTTTCCAGACTGATAGATCGGTAGGTTTGTGACCTCAAGCTGAAGCGAACTTGGGTTCTGCAGCAGGACAATGATCCAAAACACACCAGCAAGTCCACCTCTGAATGGCTGAAGAAAAACAAAATGAAGACTTTGGAGTGGCCTAGTCAAAGTCCTGACCTCAAACCGATTGAGATGCTGTGGCATGACCTTAAAAAGGTGGTTCATGCTCGAAAACCCTCCAATGTGGCTGAATTACAACAATTCTGCAAAGATGAGTGGGCCAAAATTCCTCCACAGCGCTGTAACAGACTCATTGCAAGTTATGGAAAACGCTTGATTGCAGTTGTTGCTGCTAAGGGTGGACCAACCAGTTATTAGGCTTAGGGGGCAAATACTTTTTCACACAGGGCCATGTAGTTTTGGATTTTGTTTTCCCTTAATAATAAAAACCTTCATTTAAAAACTGCATGATGTGTTTACTTGTGTTATCTTTGACTAATATTTAAATGTGTTTGATTATCTGAAACATTAAAGTGTGACAAACATGCAAAACAATCAGGAAGAGGGCCAACACTTTTTCACACCACTTTATGTAATCACGTCAAAAGGTCACACCTGATGTAGCCGGAACTACAGACCCAGTGTTTACAAAGAGAACGTGCAAAGACCAAGGAAGTGCAAATAATTCAGTACTTCTCCACGCTAGCGAACACTGGGTTTGTAGCTCCGCCTATGTCACGCGTGACCTTTTCAGAGCTAGT
>JAUCMX010000015.1:19905484-19920484 GCA_033459395.1 Hemibagrus guttatus | reverse complement strand
AACAAACACACAACACATAGTACACACCCAGGACAAGCAACACAAAGAACACACACAGGACACACAACATACCCAGGACACACACCACACACAGGACACCAAAGGACACACCCAGGACACACAACACACAAAACACACATAGGACACACACAGAACACCAAAGGACATACCCAGCACACACAGAATATAAAACACACAGAACACACACAGAACACCAAAGGACATACCCAGGGCACACAATACACAAAACACACAGCTCACACCTAGGACACACAAGATACAGAACACACCCATTGACACACAACACACAGGACACACAGGAATCTCAACCAGGAAATCAAACCCAAATAAACCACAAGCTCATTTACACACAATCAGTTACGTCAGTCCTCCAGTCAGTTTAATTCCGTCATCACAACAGTGTAGTGATACCTAAACATCATCACCAGAGGAAATGACCTTCATTACTGTTATCTCTGCAATGAACTAGACAGACAGACAGGCAGACAGACAGACAGGCAGACAGACAGACAGACAGACTGATAGGAGAATGCTGGGATGGATGGAGAGGAGTAGGAACAGAGTCAGACAGACACAGAGATGATAGATAGATAGATAGATAGATAGATAGATAGATAGATAGATAGATAGATAGATAGATAGATGGGTGAGGTTGATAAATAGACAGACAGGCAGACAGACAGATGGACAGACAGACAGCTAGACAGATAGGAGATTGCTGGGATGGATGGAGGGGAGTAGGAATAGTGTCAGACAGACAGAAACAGACAGACAGACAGATAGACAGACAAATAGATAGATAGATAGATAGATAGATAGATAGATAGATAGATAGATAGATAGATAGATAGATGGGTGAGGTTGATAAATAGACAGACAGGCAGACAGACAGACAGACAGACAGACAGCTAGACAGATAGGAGATTGCTGGGATGGATGGAGGGGAGTAGGAATAGTGTCAGACAGACAGAAACAGACAGACAGACAGATAGACAGACAAATAGATAGATAGATAGATAGATAGATAGATAGATAGATAGATAGATAGATAGATAGATAGAAATCATTTTCAACTCCACATTGAACAGCAACTAGCAGCAAAAGTAAGATCCCACAATCCCCTGGTGTGTGTTAGCTACAACTACTTGGACACATCTTCATTTGTTTGGACAATTCAATGTCACGGCAGTTACACAACACCTGGTCCTTTATGTAACCAGACGAAACAAAGCCACTAATGTTGTCCTGCTGGAGCTTCATCTTATTAGCTTTACGCAGTCAAAAACACGCTGGACTTTTACAAGCTCTGTGCCACTGCACTTGTTTGTGGAGTGTAATGTGATTTTGGACCTGAGTCATATGATCACACGGCCGGTAGCTTTACCCGCGTGTCATGTCACTCTGCTAAACCTAAGTACAAGACCATGCTAACGCTAAACACTGACACGGATCTAAAATAAGAGCTTCACACTCCAACGACAGGGCAGCGTGCAGCCTCATTCATTTAAATAAAGGCAGAGAGTCAACATGTAAAATATTCCTCCTTCCATTTGCCTTATCTTCTCTCTCTCTCTCTCTCTCTTTTCCTCTCTCTCTCTCTCTCTCTCTCTCTCTCTCTCTCATTCTTAACTCTTTTTCCCAGAGGCCCATGTTCATCACTGAATGTCTTTGTCATGTTCCACTCCACAGCGGTGGTTAATATAAAGCTCATATGAAAGTAGACACTCAGGACTTTTAGAGTTTTATAAGTATTTCTGTTTTTTTTTTCTAGCTTACTAGGGGTGATATATTCCCAGAAAAGTTCCAACCAACCAAAAACTGTTATTTTCTTTCCACAGAAATGTTTCTATCTTCGAGGTAAATGTTGATATCAAACCCATGTCTGCTCTCTGAGATGCTCCAAGTGCTTCCACTAACCTACAATGTGAAGGTGTTTCTCTTCAACCACTAAAATTCTGTGTAAGGTTATCCAGCAGAGGGAAAAACACATGTCTAAAACACACCGCAAGCCAACAGACTCATTTTATATCGCGCTGATTGAAAAGGTCCCATAAGCAGATTGAAAGCCGGTGTACTTGTAAAAGGGTTAGTGAAAGTGCTGACCTTTCCTCCATCTTGTCAATATAATATTCATAAACACACACACTTCTTGGATCATATAATATTCAACACAGGAATTTCTCTCATGGGATGTTGAACCAAATTCCAGAGCAAATTGCAACACACAGGATTTCATTATGTATATGGCTGACTGACCTTCCACACATGCAGGATACTTCCTGGTTATTTTTGAGGGGCTTACACTGAGTGTAGAAAAACTTTGCAGCACAAAACATTGCAGTTCTTTGTATCTTCTGAAAATTTATTACCCTGACAGATAACACATGACTGTCAGACTCTCTATCGCTGTTTGACTCCGGTCTGCATGAATGCTGCAGTTAACACAGTGGTCTGTTAGCTAAGTGTGAAAAAACTATGTGCTATATGATGCACCCTGGCGTTAGTGATAACACCAGAAATGATTAATTCCTCTTATTCTATATCAGACTTAAATGAAATGTCGTGGAACGTCCATGGAGTGCATTCCTCTTATCCCCTACATTAGGGCAGCTGTAAAGTCTCTTTTTTTCCTTTCTCAATAATGCAGCGTGTCATGTTAAGCACTCCTTCCAATCATGTGGAATAAACGTCTTTATCAATAAATACATATATATATACATTCATTCGTTGTCTACCGCTTATCCGATCTATTCTCGGGTCATGGGGAGCCTGTGCCAATCTCAGGCATCATTGGACATCAAGGCAGGATACACCCTGTATACAACCCATCGCAGGGCACACACACACACTCCGGACAATTTAGAGATACCAATCAACCTACAATGCATGTCTTTGGACCAGGGGAGGAAACCCCCGAGGCACGGGGAGAACATGCAAACTCCACACACATGGCGGAGGCGGGAATCTATATATATATATAGATAGATAGATAGATAGATATATACAATAACATTTTAACATGAAGAGTGCATTAATATAAACTTCTGAATGACTTTTGGACCAGAAAATCAGACAACATACTGTGGTAGAATGACAGAAATCCAAAAAAACATTTAAAAATCATACGACCGAACAGATCAATATGGTTTGAGTGAACAGATGGACGATGGAGGAAACAATCAGTCTTGCCCAGGAGGAGGAGGAAGAGGAGGAGGAGGAGGAGGAGGAGGAGGAGGAGGAGGAGGAGCAGGAGGAGGAGGAGGAGCAGGAGGAGGAGGAGCATCAATATGTGGCATAAATGTGCTCCAACAGCGATGGTTTTATTTATATTCCCCTCCAGGCTACCAAGTGAATGCTTCCAAGTCCAGAGTCTCCGATCCAGATGTGTCCCCTAGAGACCTGAAATCCCCCCCGTTGACAAAAACAGTGTCCAAATCTGTCCACCAAATGATACAGCGTTCCCGCTGCTCAGACAGGCTTTCATCCCTGCACCCCCTCGACCAGACCCGTGAGATCTTGTTTTGTCACAACGATACACACCATGGCGCTCCCTGAAAAGTGCTGATTTCACCAGATATCACACAGATGCACACCTAAACAAAAACAGTCCCGATGCCAAGTCCTGGAGACGATGATTAATCAAAGATTTTATAGAGAATCTAAAAATATACACGTCGGTGTGGGTCATTTCCTGTTTTGCAAACACTGTACGACGTGCGGAGACTCGAAACGTGCAGAGACAAAGCAGGAAATAGGGAATTGTAGAAATTGTGTTTTTGATGTTGAGTTTTCTCAGCGTTTTTTCCCCGAGAGGCCACAAAATATTACAAATATTTTAATTACTGTTAGTGCCTTTAAATGAAACTCGTTAATCCCAAAAACAGTTGCTAAGCATTAGAAGTAATGGTTTTGTAGGACGAAATCTTGACTAAATTGTTAGACAAAATAAAACTTTTCAAATGTAATCTCCTTCCCCGTTTTGGATTACCAACCTGCAACCTACCAAATCATCTCCGAAACAGCAGGTCTTTTGGGTATGGGGTGTTCCTGGTATGCAGTGGTTAGTGGCTAAGAAAAGTGGTCCAAGGAAGGACAACTGGTGAAGCAGTGCCAGGGTCATGGGCACCTAAGGCTCACTGAATCGTGTGAGGAGAGAAGGCCAGCCTGTTTGGTCCGATCCTACAGAACTACTAAGAGCATAAATTGCTGGAAAACAAATGCTAGCTCTGATAGAAAGGTGTCAGAGCACACAGAGCATCACAGCATGGTGTGTATGTGGCATGAAGCCACTATGGGAAGAAGGAAAGCCATTACTTTGACACGTGCCATCTAACTAAACTCTTTGTAGACCAAGTACACCCCTTCATGGCAACAGAATTCCCTAATTCCAGTGTCCTCTTTCAGCAGGATAATGCTCCTTGCCAATAAAAATTGTTCAGGAACAGTTTGAGGAGCTGAACCAAGAGTTCAAGGTGTTGACTTGGCCTCCAAGCTCCCCAAATCTTGTTCTGATCAATTGTCTGAGGGATGTGCTGGACAAACCAGTTCGATTCACGTAGGCCCTGACTCGCATCTTACAGAACCTAGAGGATCTACTGCTAACATCTTGGTGTCAGATACCACAGCACACCTTCAGAGGTTTTCTATAAAGAGGAGTTATGTCATGTTTTCTATTTTAAAGAATGTCACATCATACTGTGTTTTTATTAATATATCATTAGATAACTGACACCAGCAACTGTTTGTGACCTCAAGCTGAAGCGAACTTGGATTCTGCAGCAGGACAATGATCCAAAACACACCAGCAAGTCCACCTCTGAATGGCTGAAGAAAACAAAATGAAGACTTTGGAGTGGCCTAGTCAAAGTCCTGACCTCAAACCGATTGAGATGCTGTGGCATGACCTTAAAAAGGTGGTTCATGCTCGAAAACCCTCCAATGTGGCTGAATTACAACAATTCTGCAAAGATGAGTGGGCCAAAATTCCTCCACAGCGCTGTAACAGACTCAGTGCAAGTTATGGAAAACGCTTGATTGCAGTTGTTGCTGCTAAGGGTGGACCAACCAGTTATTAGGCTTAGGGGGCAAACACTTTTTCACACAGGGCCATATAGTTTTGGATTTTGTTTTCCCTTAATAATAAAAACCTTCATTTAAAAACTGCATGATGTGTTTACTTGTGTTATCTTTGACTAATATTTAAATGTGTTTGATTATCTGAAACATTAAAGTGTGACAAACATGCAAAAAAATAAGAAATCAAGACTTTTTCACACCACTGTATCATTAGGTAACTGACACCAGCAACTTTTTTTTAGCAGACATTACACACATATCCACAAAACAAGTTCCTGTTCTCACGTATCTATTTGCAGCTACTATATTAACAGCTTTTTCTTCACCAACTTCTCTTTTTTTATCTTGATATTAATGACAAAACTCATCTCTCCATGTTCTTAAGAAACTCTTGTTTCCTGTCCTGAAGACTTTTCCAGGTCTGAAATCTTTATCTTTACCGCTGTCAGTTATACTCTGGTGACACTGGAGACTCCTTCCATACACACTGTATAAAAATCTCCATATAGAGTATCTAATCTCCATATAAAGTCTCTGTGAATGAGCTGTTACTATGGAAACGATAACATATTATAATAGGACACTATTACACTCATTGTTTATGCATATTATACTCATATACTCATCCCAGTAACACTAAACATTACTGGAAATTCAGTCACTCTGCAGGGTGCAGCAATTGTCGCCATGTAACATTATTGTTAATTTCCCAGGAAAACGGATGGAGACTTGATCTCAGATGATGAAATGTTCCTGCCCACAAATCTGGCAGCATTTACAGTATTTATTGTCAGTTTATAAAACACGTCTGATTCACGTAAAGGAACTCCCTGATAAGATCATGTACAAATACGAACCACACAGTTAACTCTGACTCAGAAATACTTGCAACATTGACTTTTTGTACCTCTACACTGTTGGCTTTCAGTGTGAGACCTGTGTTTTTCCCCTCTGTTGGATAAAATTACACAGAATTTTAGTGAACACCTTCAAATTTTAGATGCTGATGAACAAGAACTTGGGGCATCTCTGAGAGCAGAAATGGGTTTGATATCAACGTTTACTTTGATTTTTACAAATTATTTTGCCCATAAGAGGACAGAAATACTAACGAAACACTACAAATTCTTAAAGCCCTGAGTGTCTACTTTCATATGAGCTTCATATTAACCACCACTGTGGTGTGGAACATGACAAAGACATTTAATACTGAACATGAACACAACCAAACAGGAGCAAACACCATTTTCTGTCCTCCGGGAAAAAAAAGAGCACTTTTAAAGCACTTTTTTCATTTATATGTATCTGCTTTCCATTTCTGTTCAGGTTTACTCATTCACAAAATCAACCGTTTACATAAAACCATGTGGACGGAGACAAATGATGAGCACATTTTCTGCTCCAACACTATTCACGGTCGTTTTATATCAGGACCTCGGGATAATTTCAGGATTCGAAATCTCTGCACCAAACCCCATCATTCTTCACTAATACGAGTCCAGAACAGTGTGTTCAGTTCCTCTGAGACGATAAGATACGGACGATAACGGATAACAGATACTCTGTTTCTTGTATGAGTTTGGAGTTATAGTTTGGAATTCTTCAAAAATTAAGCCAACTTAGTAGAACTCCTTTTTGATAATCTGTTACATAACGATGATTATCAGTCGTGCATGTAGACTTTTCAACCCTGTTGTATACACAGAGTCCCATTTCCGAAAGGGAAATCGTCTGGTGTCTGTGGATAAAATGCCCCTGGAGGCTGACTGCTGAACGTCACATGGTGAGGAAGTCGAGCTGAACATCATGACATTATCCAGTCCACTTCCTTAAGAAGCTTGTGGTCCCAGGATTTTTTTTTTCTGTCTTGTAAAAAAAACTGGCAAGAATTCGATCCTTCAAACAGAACAAAACGTGTCGACTTAACCCGACACCTGGCTTTGTTACGTGTACAGTCAAGTACATCTATAAAGATTAGTGTCTCGATAACTTAGAAATTAGACTTTTTACAAATAACTCAGGCCCTTAAAGGACTAGTTTTGTGATAGATTAAATCAAAGTTACATAATTTGCTTCTTACTATAACTTTATTTGTTCTTCCAGTATAGAAAAAGTTTAATATATAACAAATTCAAATATATTGTATGATTGTATACAGTTTATAAATAATATAGTAGTTTTTAAATAATTTGCAAAATTTTAATTTATTTTTAATAATATTTGGCTGACTGAAGGACTGACCAGTGACAGGGTCCTGTTTTCTCACCACTGCAGCCCGACTAGGGAAACAACCCAGCCACTGAGGGGTTAACTCTCATTGCCGGTCCTAAGCCGAGATAAAATAGGAGGGCTGCATCACGAAGAGCATCCAGAGTAAAACCTGTGCCAAATTAAATATGTGGTGACCCCGACGAGAGAGCAGCCAAAGGACAACAACAACAACAACAACATAAACGTGTAAACTTCAGTGCACATGCTCTAAAATGTATGACGCTGCTATATGGTCATTGGGGAAACTGGTGGCTTAGTGGGTAGTACAAATGCCTCGCACCTTTAGGGATGGGAGTTCAGTTTAATCCTCCACACTGTGTGCATGTTCTCTCTGTGCTTCAGAGGTTTCCTCTGGGTTTCTTCCCCCAGACCAAAGACAAGTGTTGTATGCTGATTGGCAGTTGCGCCCTGTGATGGACTACCACCATGTACCAGGGGACCCCTACCTTGTGCCCTAGGCTCCAGGTTCCTTGCTTTTGTGGGGCAGTGGTGGCTCAAGTGGTGGCTCATGGTCAGGGTTCAAGCCCTAGCACAGCTAAACTTTCACTGTTGGGCAATAGAGCAAGGCCCTTAACTTGTATCATAGCTTCCCCCGTGCTCTGACCCCAACTTCCTCAGCTGGGAAATGCAAAGAAAAGAATTCCACTGTGCTGTAATGTATGTGTGGCGATAATAAAAAAGGCTTTCCAACACGGATAATTGCTTGAGATATATATATACAGTATATATATATATATATATATATATATATATATATATATATATATATATATATATATATTATATTTGATTATTAGAATCATTCTTTTCTCATTTCAGGCTAAAAAAGTCTCTAAATTCAGAATATTTTCACAATATACTTTTTTGGTAATGTATTCCCTAAATATCTAATAATCTAATCGCTAATCGTTTGCTAATTGCAGCAATGTGTAGATAAAGTAGTTCAATTTACAGTCAATGCAGTATGACTTAGTAACTAGCATTGCATTATGGGAACTTTTTTCTCGTAAACACTCGTAAAATTTGTGAAATTTGAGAAAGAATCTGAATTTAGTACTTCAGCATTTTTAAGCCACCTATGGATAAGGCCTGGGAAGAAATCTTTACAGAGGTCAAAGTTCACGCTAAATATACCATCATGCTGGGAATGCAGGGTTTGAAAGAGCAATTTTCATCTGTGTGGTCTGAAGAAAAAAAAAACAATAACAACAATTTCTGCTTTCTGTGTGTTTACCTTTTTGTGAGAAAGAACAGCTATATAGAAAAGAGCGAGCTGCTGAAACATCACACGGGCTGAGCGGGATTTCAGAACATTAACTACACCAAACCTTTAACCCTCCTCACATCACCGCTTTAAACGTTGGTATGCACCCTGCAGTCTGATGGTTAATGGAAACGGGATGGTGCCTTGTGAAAAAGGAGGGGAAGGAGGAGGAGGAAGAGGAGGAGTGGTGTGGGTTTTGAGGTCTGGTGAGCAGATGATGGTACGAAGAAATTCTCAACTGAACTGTTTCAGGAAACAGAGACAGGAAAGAGAGACTAATGCCAGGATGAGTTGTACAAAATACACCTTGGGTTGAAACTTGTATATTTATTTAATAAGTCTATAGTTAAATACAAATATCATTATTATAATTATATATTAATTACAATTAAGTAATTGAGTGTAATTTTTAAGTTTTTCCCCAATCTGGCAACCCAAACTGCCACAGTATAAACCATGTAGACAGTTTAGCCACATTAATATATATTATTTAATATTTATTAACTAATATATATTGATATACAAAGGCATTGGTGGCTCAGTGGTAGGTTTCTCACCTACCATGTGGAAGGCCCGGGGTTGATTCCCAGCCACTGGATGCAGTGCTGGTCCCAAGCTCGGAAAAATGGGAGGATTGTGTCAGGAAGGGCATCCGGCGTAAAACCTGTGCCGAGTTGTTGTACAGACCAGCACCAGCTGAAAGCAACTTATATATTGACATACAAATATATATTTATTTAATAAGGTTATAATTAAATAAAAATATCATCAGTATTATTATATATATATATATATATTTTTATAGTTTATTCCAATCTGGCAACCCAGACTGCCACAGTATAAACCATGTAGACAGTTTATCCACACTAATATATATTATTTAATATATGTTTATTTAGTAAGTTTATAATTAAATACATATATCATTATTCTAATTATATATCAATTACAATTAAGTAATTGAGTTTAATGTTTAAGTTTTTTCCAATCTGGCAACCCAAACTGCCACAGTATGACCCATGTAGACAACTTAGCCACACAATTAAAAAAAACACTTAGCCATACATACTCTGTACTGGAGTCAGAGCTGAAAATGGCTTTTAAAGCACAATTTCCCTGCTGCCTGTAAATCCTGTCTAAAATGTAACGCAAAGATGATAATATTGTTCCAAATGTGTAAAATAGATCGATTTCCGGAGCTTAACAATAACGTTGATGTGGTTGGGTGCATATAATTATGGAAAGATATTAAAGCGGGAAATATGACAATATAACATCAATATTCTGATCGATTGTTCACGGTATTTTTTACGGAGATATCGTGGATATTATAATGTCTTTGTTATTTATTTGTTGCGACCAAAAGTGCTTGATTTTGCAGCTTTCTTTCTAAATTTCTGTGATGATGTCACATGACACGTCTCCATCAAAATCTGCAGAAAGTCTGCACTCATTACTGTCTGTCTGTCTGTCTGTCTGTCTCTGTATTCATATGTCTGTCTGTCTCTCTGAATAACTGTCTGTCTGTCTCTGTATTCATATGTCTGTCTGTCTCTCTGAATAACTGTCTGTCTGTCTCTGTATTCATATGTCTGTCTGTCTCTTTGAATATCCATCTGTCTGTCTGTCTCTCTGAATAACTGTCTGTCTGTCTTTGTATTTATATGTCTGTCTGTCTCTCTGAATAACTGTCTGATTGTCTCTGTATTCATATGTCTGTCTGTCTCTCTGAATATCCATCTGTCTGTCTCTGTATTCATATGTCTGTCTGTCTCTCTGAATATCCATCTGTCTGTCTCTGTATTCATATGTCTGTCTGTCTCTTTGAATATCCATCTGTCTCTCTGAATAACTGTCTGTCTGTCTTTGTATTTATATGTCTGTCTGTCTCTGTATTCATATGTCTGTCTGTCTCTCTGAATAACTGTCTGTCTGTCTCTGTATTCATATGTCTGTCTGTCTCTTTGAATATCCATCTGTCTGTCTGTCTCTCTGAATAACTGTCTGTCTGTCTTTGTATTTATATGTCTGTCTGTCTCTGTATTCATATGTCTGTCTGTCTCTCTGAATAACTGTCTGTCTGTCTCTGTATTCATATGTCTGTCTGTCTCTCTGAATAACTGTCTGTCTCTCTCTGTATTTATATGTCAGTCTGTCTGTCTGAATATCTGTCTCTGTATTTATATGTCTGTCTGTCTCTCTGAATAACTGTCTGTCTCTCTCTGTATTCATATGTCTGTCTGTCTCTCTGAATATCCATCTGTCTGTCTCTGTATTCATATGTCTGTCTGTCTCTCTGAATAACTGTCTGTCTCTGTATTTATATGTCTGTCTGTCTCTCTGAATGACTGTCTGTCTGTCTTTGTATTTATATGTCTGTCTGTCTCTCTGAATAACTGTCTGTCTCTGTCTGTATTTATATGTCAGTCTGTCTGTCTGAATAACTGTCTCTGTATTTACATGTCTGTCTGTCTCTCTGAATAACTGTCTGTCTCTGTATTTATATGTGTCTGTCTCTCTGAATAACTGTCTGTCTCTGTATTTACATGTCTGTCTGTCTCTCTGAATAACTGTCTGTCTCTGTATTTATATGTCTGTCTGTCTGAATAACTGTCTCTGTATTTATATGTCTGTCTGTCTCTCTGAATATCTGTCTGCCTGTCTCTCTGAATAACTGTCTGTCTCTGTATTTACATGTCTGCCTGTCTCTCTGAATAACTGTCTGTCTCTGTATTTATATGTCTGTCTGTCTGAATAACTGTCTCTGTATTTATATGTCTGTCTGTCTCTCTGAATAACTGTCTCTCTCTCTCTGTATTTATATTCGGAAAAATCTCAAGCTATTCTGAACATCATGGAGTTTGCTTGATTTTGCGTTCCTTTCTACAATCGTAAATTGGATAAATCCTGGAGTTTTACACCAATTACAGCTGGAATTTTGGACTTTCGGGTTTATTCGCAATTCCGTCTCACAGAAACGACTTATAAATCATGATCTTGGCATTTATTAGGCAGAGCCTCTTATTCAGAGTGACTTACAGAAGTGCTTTAAAGTTACCATCAACAAATAGTCTAAAAAACTCTGCTGGGTTTGATGTGATGTGAAAGTGCTGGGTTTGATGTGATCATTTTGTCATATCACACATGCTGAACTGTTTCATTAATCTCGTAGCTATAGCTCGACTGACTGACTAGATTTTGGGTTATGGGGAAACTGTGCAAATTAAATTAGGCAGAATGAAAGAAAAACAGATGGAGAGATAGACAGACAGAGAGAGAGAGAGAGAGAGAGAGAGAGAGAGAGAGAGAGAGAGAGGGAAACACACATTAGTGTTACACATTATGAAGATTAATGGAAGGAAATGGTGTGTTCCTCAGCTATGAATTTAGCTTTGCAGATCAAAAGAGCTGAACAGACATTTCCTTTACCGAGTCCTGTTTGGTGTATGTGTGTGTGTGTGTGTGTGTGTGTGTGTGTGTGTGTGTTGGAGCAGAGACACTTCAATCTTTCCTCTCTGATGTTTTAGGACAGCTGAAATGAGTCATGCAGCAGAAATTCAGCTCAAAAACATGTCTTTTCTCTTTCTGTGTCTGTTTATCTGTCTGTCTGTCTGTCTGTGGGCATGTATTTAGATCTGTCTGTCTATCTGTCTAAAGATATCCCCGTCTGAATATCTGTATATCTATCTATGTGTCTGTCTGACTGTTTGTATCTGTTTTTATCTATCTGTCTGTCTACATTATATGTGTACCTGTCTGTCTCTCTATACCTGTCTGTATGTCTAACCCTGTCAGTCTGTCTGCCTCTCAGTACATCAATCTGTCTGTCTGTTTTTCTACAATCTTTGTCTGTCTCTCTGAATAGCTGTCTGTCTGTCTCTGTATTTATATCGCTGTCTGTCTGTCTGAATAACTGTCTGTCTGTCTCTGTATTTATATGTCTGTCTGTCTGAATAGCTGTCTGTCTGTCTCTGTATTTATATCGCTGTCTGTCTGTCTGAATAACTGTCTGTCTGTCTCTGTATTTATATGTCTGTCTGTCTGTGTATTTACATGTCTGTCTGTCTCTCTGAATATCTGTCTCTCTCTGTCTGTATTTATGTCTGTCTCTCTGTCTGAATAACTCTCTGGCTCTGTATTTATATGTCTCTCTGAATATCTGTCTGTCTTGCTGAATATCTGTCTATCTCTGTATTTATATGTCTGTCTATTTCTTTGAATATCCATCTGTCTGTCTCTTTATTTATGTCTGTCTGTCTCTCTAAATATCTGTCTGTCTGTCTGTCTCTCTGAATAACTGTCTGTCTCTGTATTTATATGTCTATTTCCTTAAATATCCGTCTGTCTGTCTGTTTCTGTATTTGTATGCCTGTCTGTTTCTATTTATATGTCTGCCTGTCTCTCTGAACATCTGGCTGTCTTTCTCTGTATTTATATGTTTCTTTGTAACTGTGTGTGAGTGTGTGTGTGTGTGTCTGCATGCACGTTCTTGTGCATGGGCGTACATGACCCCAGGTCGCATAATCACAGGGTTATGCCCCCAAGGTCACACCTGTCTGTCCCCCACAGTGAGTTATTTCACTAAATCTGCTACCATCAGCTTCAGATGTTTTAGATCACACTTTTTACCTCCAAATCATGAAGTACGTTTGTTGAAAAAGTCTATAATTTATAAAGCGATATATTAGAACAAAATACGACCCTAAAAAGGTCTCAAATAAACCAAACAGATTACATTTAAATGCGTTCAAAGGTCTTAACGTGAGAAAACAATCTAGAAAAATACCATCTTAAAGGAAATGACACAGTGTGTGTTCGGGGTGCATAGGAAGTCACACCTCTGAGTCCAGCAAAACAATGCCTTTTACGGTTAGGGTTAAGGTGCACTTTTTCACTTTAATCACAATGGAGAAAATCTGCACCGAAACCACGTTAGCATCAGGTTTGTTTGCACATGCTTAACGTACACTTCCTGTTAGGTGTGGTGTGACTTCCTGTGTAGCCTGTTAAACATCATGACGATTATAAACATAAATATACGCAAAGTCCTTCGAACTTTAAATGAGAGGATCGTGTAGGCATTTCGAAGCGAATGCGATGCCTGTGGACACCGTGATCTGATACTCAGGAGCGAAAAACCGATGGATTTAACGTCTGAGAGCCAAAAGAATGAATATTCGCAATGTATGTTGTGTTTTCAGCCATGTATTTGTCACATATTTCTTTTGTTCTTTTTTGTTTCTGCTTGCTAACTGTAAATGAAGCTAAATATTCACACAGACATGTCAAAAGGACCTTTAACCCCGAGGTTATTAATCACTCGAAACCCCGCTTTTAAACCCAAGTAGAGGAATGCTTCACACTTGTAACTGAATTCATTGAATTAATTAATTAAAGTTAAGTTAATTAGCTTTTTAATTCCGGTGTAATAAAACTCTGCTGTGAAGCAGGATTAGCAGATGCTAAACACAGCGTTAAACGATGCCGTGTTAGAACGTTACGGCTAGCTGCTTAGCAACAGACAATCAGAAACTAAACAGCGCGCGCGTCATATCACGTGAAAACCAAGACACAGTGTTGTAGTCTGTCGTAAGTATTGTAGTCGTAAAAAAAAAAATAATAAAAAACTAGCGCCCTTTTTTCCTCAGTGATGTACACGCTATATTTATCCAATCAGGATTCCAAATATGCAAATGAGATGGTTAAGCTAGGGTTTATGAATGTATTGTGTGAAACGTCTGATTATGAAGAGTCAGGATTCATTTTTAAAGTATGAACATTGAGAAACATCAAACAACACAACCCAGGATTGGGAGCGTGATCACTCAGGAGTGTGAAAGGCCCTAAAGAAATAGAAAATATGATGATGACATGATGACAAAACACCAGCCATGTTTTGGCTACTCCGATTTCCTCCTTCTGAGTAAATTCCTGTAATCTGCAGTGATGATGAACTTCTGAAGCAGAAGGTCCTCTAAGATGACAAACAGGGTACAAACCTGCAGAAGTGAGAAATAAAAAAAACAGCACGGTTCCCACGGTAACAAGTGCTTGTTAGGGGTCTGTTTGTTTCGTTCCCTTATTGTGTGTTCACTTGTTTGGGGTTTCGTCCTGTTTCATTTGTTTTCATCTTCATTTCAGCGAGCCTGGATAAGACACAGGTCACAGATGATCCACTATGATTTGAGTAATGACTCAGTGTTAAAATATCAAATAACAAATATCCAGTTAATTACGCAAGCACTACAGATAAGGTAAGCTGCAGACTCCCAGGCGGAGAATGAGAGACAAATAAGAGTTAGGTTTAAATCCTAAAAAACTAAAGAAAGGGTCAAAAAAGAGAAGGAAATAACAGGTGAAAAAAAAAG
>JAUCMX010000015.1:19880484-19900484 GCA_033459395.1 Hemibagrus guttatus | reverse complement strand
GCACAGCAAGACTGCGGCCAGAGATAATCGAAGACATGCGGAGATGAGAGAATCAATTAAACGAGGTGGAGTAAGTGAGGTTACTGAGTTTGGGTCATAAATTTAGAAACAAGGCTTTTCAAAAGACAGTTTTGCGGCCTCACATCACATCACATCGCATGGCTAGCAAACAGAGCTGCTGATTAGAGCTAGCAGTCAGAGCTAGCATTCCACACAGGAAACATATACAAACAGAAGGAATGTTCAGTTAATCAGTGCATGGAGATAAACACAGAGCACACATGTACAGGTCAGATACATGATCACAGGCCAGACAGATGATCTCAGTCATGCTAGGGTCAAGCTTTAGTGTTTGTGTTTGATTTGTTATTCAGTACAGCAGCAGAAACTTAACATCAAGTTTAGCACTTTATAGTGAAACACCTAATGCACCAAAAAAGGGACAAATGATCACTTCATGTGATTAGGTACTGTGATGTACTGTTTACAGCTAGCATTAGCCAAATAGCATCTCCTGTGTTCACTTATTATTAGTAGAATTTTTTTAGCTACACTATATTAGCAAAAGTTTTGGGACACCCTTCCAAATCATTGAATTTAGGTGTTGTTTTTCAGGGGTTGGGCTCGGCCCCTTAGTTCCAGTGTGTTCCAAACTGTGAGCCAGGCCTTCTCGTCCATCACCAGTGCCTGACCTCACAAATGCGCTTCTAGTGGAATGGCCAAAAATTCCCATAAACACACTCCTAAACCTTGTGGAAAGCCTTCCCAGAAGAGTTGAAGCTGTTATAGCTGCAAAGGGCGGGCCAACTCCATATTACATTCATGTGCATGTAAAAGCAGATCCCAGTTTTCGCCTGGCTTGCAGTCTCCGCTCTAATTCATCCCAAAAGTGTTCGGGTTGAAGGTGTGAAGTTCCTCCACACCAAACTCCCTCATCCATGTCTTTATGGATCTTGCTTTGTGCAGTGGTGTGCAGTCATGTTGGAACAGGAAGGGGTCACCCCCAAACTGTTCCCACAAAGCTGGGAGAATGAAATTGTCCAAAATGCCTTGCTATGCTGAAGCATTAAGAGTGTCCCAAAACTTTTGGCAATACAGTGAATTTATTAGAGATTCCTTTCTAATACCTATACAACAAATTTGAGGGGTTTTTGTTACTTTTTTTTGTTAATTCTTGTTATAAATAGCAAGTTATACGATTTGTAATGAAAAAACTTGACAAAAAAGGCATCTAAAAGCAGCACACTGAAACTGCTCACACAATTTCCTTCCTCACAGGAAATAATACACAGCAATCAACATGACACACAGCAGCCTTTCTTAAAGGAAGTCAAAAAAAAAACTCATCACAATCCATAAAGTATATGTGCAAAGTTAGATGAGTTCTTATACAGTAAGCATCAACATCTGTGTCCGATTAAATAAAATGTCCATGTATAAATTTAACAACTCATTTTCTTCTAGGGGGGCACGGTGGCTTGGTGGTTAGCACGTTTGCCTCACACCTCCAAGGTTGGGGGTTTGATTCCCGCCTCCGATATGTGTGTGTGGAGTTTGCATATTCTCCCCGTGCCTCGGGGGTTTCCTCTAGGTACTCTGGTTTCCTCCACCAGTCCAAAGACATGCATTTGTAGATTGACTGGTGTATCTAAATTGTCTGGTGTGTGTGTGTGCCCTGCGATGGGTTGGCACTCTGTGCAGGGTGTATCCTGACTTGATGCCCGATGACGCCTGAGATAGGCACATGCTCCCTGTGACCCGAAAATAGATTGGATAAGCGGTAGACAATGAATGAATGTTTTCTTCTCTGCTATTTGATCCAGGATGAGTTTGCTTATTGTATATGTGCACAATATATGTCACTATATCAGTACGGTGTATATACTGTATGCGCACACCACATAGGATCTCCATATTGACGATATGGCCAAAAGACACTTGATAACCACACCCATATGTACCAATACTTCATTCCAGATTTATTTCCACTTTTCTGTTATAATCAGCACCACTATTCTCTTCTGGCTGTGTGGATTTGTGATCATTCAGCTACAAGAGCATTAGTGAGATCAGACACTGATGTTGATGATGGTGAGGAGGTCTGGGGTTCAGTCGGTGTTCCAGTTCATCCTAAAGGTCAGTCATCATAAATCAGACTTGTTCCAGTCCTCACAGTGCCTTTCTCACGGTTTCCCAAAAAAAACAAAAACAATTCAAACCCAATGACAAGGCCAAAAGACACAACACAAGCCTTTACGCTAATCAGACTCCAGAATGGAGCGAGAGCAGGAATAAATTGAGAGACTGCAGAAGCATCAGGTTGCTCTGATTGCACGGGTGTTTATAATGCGTCCAGGATTCTTCGAGCGTGTTCACTTGTTTCTCGTGTACAAAGTGTGATTAAAGCCAGGTGGCGGATTTCTGGTCTGAAACCGCAACCACCTGTGCGATGCAGAGTAGCGAAGAGCTGAAGCCTCTGGGATATCACACCCTCATCAGAGCTACAGAAGACACAAAAATATACACAGGAAGGCAGTAGGAAGATGTGACAGCATGTGTGTGTGTGTGTGTGTGTGTGTGTCCACACTTTTAAGTCAATTCTCTAACAAAGATCACAAGCTTGCATCACATGCATGAGCCAAAACCAGAGAGAGAGAGAGAGAGAGAGAGAGAGAGAGAGAGAGAGAGAGAGAGAGAGAGAGAGAGAGAGAGAGAGAGAGAGAAAGAGAGAGAGGTAAATGTATGAGTGGAAAAGATGAAGAAACAGAAATAAGAGAAAAAGAGAAAAGTAAGAGAAAGGTATCAGTAAAAGAGAGAGATTTTAACTAACGTTCTTTATACTGCAGCGCTGCTGAATCCTGGTTTCTGATTGGTCAGAAGATGGCAGTGATTCTGACAGGTTTATATGAATAATAAAGTGTGTAATTTGTTTAGTGGACATTCTACAACGATGTTCATTGATATTCATAAACACTGGCCAGTCACTGGGGTATTAAAAGATAAACACTTTCTCTCTCTCTCTCTCTCTCTCTCTCTCTCTCTCTCTCTCTCTCTCTCTCTCTCTCTCTCTGTCAGTCCCTCATTGGAAAAGAATCAACTCTGGGGTGGAAACAGAGCCTTTGCTTCATTTCAAGTTGCTGCCCTGTCGTTGATCATTTTCCTACATCAGCATGCCTCCGTATGCTTTATTCTCCTAATTCCCTACAAATGGAACAGCTCCGAACATCTTCAAGTGAATTTGATTGACATTCCTTCATTTATTCATCTTCAGAAATCACTTATCCTGGTCACACTGTTAGAAAAAATGGTTCTCAGGACATTTTAGGATTTCACACTTCTTGCAATCACAAAAATGAACACAAAAGGAGATTTTCTGCAAGATTTGGTCCATGACATGTCATGTGACGTCATCACAACACACATTCAGCCAAATCCCTTTACCATTCGAATGAGTACTGCGCTCATAGAAGGCCGTAACGTGTGTGTCTTCAGCAGTAGGCGTTTAAAACAACAATCTTGTGCTTGCAATTTCACCAATTCAAGTAGGTTTGAACAGAAAAAGCACAACATTCTGAAAAAAGCTGCAGCAAAATCAAGCATTTTTGGCTGCAACAACCAAAAAACAACCAGTTCTGAAGAGACTGAGAGACCTTTAATATGTATCTTCATTTTAGAAATGTAGATATATTAGACATAAATAAATAAATAAAATTAAGTATAGGTGCATCTCAGTAGATTAGAATGTCGTGGAAAAGTTCATTTATTTCAGTAATTCAACTCAAATTGTGAAACTCGTGTATTAAATAAATTAAAGTGCACACAGACTGAAGTAGTTTAAGTCTTTGGTTCTTTTAATTGTGATGATTTTGGCTCACATTTAACAAAAACCCACCAAATCTAAAAAAATTAGAATACTTCATAAGACCAATAAAAAACATTTTTAGTGAATTGTTGGCCTTCTGGAGAGTATGTTAATTTTCTGTACATGTACTCAGTACTTGGTAGGGGCTCCTTTTGCTTTAATTACTGCCTCAATTCGGCGGACCACGTGGTCTAGCCATCACAATTTAGCCCTTCATCAAACTCGCTCAAATCCTTACGCTTGCCCATTTTTCCTGCTTCTAACACATCAACTTTGAGGACAAAATGTTCACTTGCTGCCTAATATATCCCACCCACTAACAGGTGCCACGATGAGGAGATCATCAGTGTTACTTTACTTCACCTCTCACTGCTCATAATGTTATGCCTGATCGGTGTATATAAAATAGAAAAGGTGGATGCTTGAAGGCATCACCTTAGCAACAAGAAACAGTACAGTTTACTATCCTTTTTTATAGGATTGTGGTGGATCCCAGAATCACTAGACATGAAACAGGAACACTGTAAAGTCCTTCACTGTAGTGAAAGCAGCCAATTCATCTAGCAGTATGTTTTTGGACAGTGCAACATATTACTAAGAAGACTGAGAAAGCAATACACTCTAACACACACACACACACGCCCATTTCAACCGTATACAGCAATGAGGTAGTGATTTGATTACCCGAGTCAGATGAGTTTCTCAAATGTTTCTCTTCTGTGGTCACAGAAAGTTAACATTTTTATTTTTCCAAGTAGGTTTCTGGATGTTGTGGCCTGGGACTGGGAGACACCGCACCCGAGCAGGAAACTCATGTATACTCTGCGTATGCAGTATTTCCCAAACAAATCCGGATGATCCCCATCCAGAAAAATAGCCACACAGAAGCAACAGGCTGAGTGTTTAAACTCCGAAAATAAGCCTCGACCAAAATCCTGTTAGTATCAGAACAACTATGTGGTCATTTATTCAACACCACTTTATCACTCATTCATCTTTACTTTATCTAGGTCAGGGTCACAATGGATCTGGATCTTATCCCAAAGAGCCAGGTGGAAGAATTCACTCAGATTGGATGCCAGTTCATTGCGCCACGCTCACTCACACACTCCGGGGTCATTTCAAATAGCCAGTCTGCTAGCAGGCTACCTGCATGCTTTTTGGACAGTGGGAAAGGAAACCTACATGTACACAGGAACATCCGAACATCTGGAACTCCGAGCTCAGGAGCCAACATGCGGTGGAATGAACTTCCAACCAGAGTCTGTGTACTGTCTTCAATTCACAGCTATTTATTGAACACATTTCTGGCATTTGGTAGATGCTGTTATCCAGTGCAAATTACAATTTATCTCATTTTTATAAAACTGAGCAAATGAGGGTTAAGGGGCGTTGCTCAGGGGCCCAGCAGTGGCAGCTTGGTGGACGTGGGTTTCAAACTGACAACTGACCACATCCCCCTTAACTAATAGTCCCTCTTAACACTTTAACTAATATAACCAGTATCTCTACTCCGTGCATGTGCTCCTCTAGCACTTCAATTATAAACCTTAGTTTCTCAATCAATCAATCAACCGTACAAGCATATTTTCCTTGGTGCTAATGTCACATTAATGCAAAAGCATCTCAACTCTCAAGCTGAAACAGCTTCCTGTGGAAAACGTGTGGATGCTGCAGGTGTATAAACGTCACGTTCACCTCTCAGGTGTTTACGCAGCACGTCAATACACCTTTAACGCATGTACGTAGTGATACGGAGTCTATTTTGTATGCACAGATACATCCATAAACAACAGTGCAATGCGCTTGCAAGACCAAACTGCAATAAAAAAATAAATAAATAAATAATTCATTATAAAATAAAATAATTCATTCATTCATAAAAGTCGGTTTCTCCAAAGCTGTGCGCAATGACGCCTTTGGGAGAAGGACAGTGCGTCAGGAGCAAGCAGCGCCAGTGCTTTGCGCGCACAGGGCGCCGTTTTGTTTCGTTTCGCTGTTGTATTTTGGGAAAAGGGCTCCAGGACACCGCGCAAATAAAGTGACGAAGGAAAAGAGATCACTTTAAATAGGAGTTACTTACCGAGCAGTGCCGCGAGTCTTAAGCATTGCTTTCGAGGGTGCATTTCTAGCTGTATCGTGCTTCTCGGACCCTCTCGTAACAGCGGTCCGTTATACAGTGCAGCAGCAGTTGTGTGTGTGTGTGTGTGTGTGTGTGTTTGTGTGTGTGGGGCGTGTGTGTAGGCGCGCGAACGTGTGTGCGCTACTGAAAAATGCATCGACTGATTCCCGCGAAGTACCCCAAGTACATTTCGGGGATGGTATCGCCCTCTGGTTTTGCATGAAGTGCTTGCAGAAGTTAATGGAGTGCATTAAGTAGAGGAGTTGTATTGACAAGTGTGCTGAGACACGCAGCATCGACTGTAAATACAATGAACTGTTTAGAATCCGCTAGATCATTCATCCTGGTTTATTTTATTGTGTTTATCCTGGTTGCGGTCGGATTTCCATGGATCTGAATCGTATCATGGGAATAATGGATGTAAGGCACACTTAAAGGAATACTTTTATGGCATTTCACAGACATCCTTATACAGAGTGACTTACAATTTAGCTTATTTTTAATACATTGAACGGTTAGGGCCTTGCAGTGGTAGCTTGGTGGACTTGGGATTCAAACTCACAACCTCCTGACCAGCAGCCCTTCCCCTTAACCACTAAGCTACCACTTCAACCAATACCAGTCCACCATAGAATAATACACACACACTTATGCCTAGAGGCATAAACGGCAGCTAGGTGTACCAGGGATTCAAACTCACAACCTTCTGATTAGTAGTTCAACACCTTAACCACTAAGCTTAACCACATCCACTTAGAGAAACCAGTCCACCTACTGGTATGTTTTTGTACAGTGGGAGGAAACCAGAGAACCCAGAGGAAACCCACATATGAACAGGGTCAAACAGCACATGTGATACTCCATGTAGAGAGTAACCCAAGCTCAGGATCAACCCCGGACCGTGATGCTATGAAGGGCAACACTACCTGCTGTGCTACTGTGTTGCTTTGGCGATCGTGTGAAATAAATACTTTGTGGATCGTACTAAAAACAATCCCTGAAAACATGTGGAGGTCAGTTCAGGTTAAGAAAAAAAACCCTGAAAATAAGGGCCAAGTCAGTTAGCTCAAATGAAATAAATTTTATATTAAAAAATAAAACACTTGCCACTTCAACTGAATTTGTAAACTGAGTTCGTTCAGAGTTGTTGTATCATGGAATGTACCACATTTTGCTTGACGTCTTCCCAAATAGCAAGACGAGGTCACATGGGTATGTGCTATCTGGGTGTCCATGTGATAAGAAACTTCATCTCAGGGTCCATTTAAGCAAACAGTTTGCGCAACGCGTAGCTGATAGCTTGTTTCTTAGCAACATAGTAACACTACAGCGAATTGAAAGAAACTATTTCTACACCTATACGTCTAAAAAGCGTGCCATTTTAAATAAACACTACGGGCTATGGGGTAATTCGAGACGTTTGTGAAAAGCTTGTATAGTCTGAAACGTAGGCTTGATGTCGTTTAACATGGCACTTTAGCTTCAGAGTGAAAAAATGCTGGTGTCCGTAGTTTTGAACTGTGTCCTGACACAACTTTGACCTGAACACATCACATCCCTGTCAAACGCATGTTTTGAAGTTAAGTGATAGCAGCAGTGTGTTAAACATTACCACATGAAGGGGCGAGCGCTTGGTACCAATCCGTTTATCCTTTGCTGGAAGCGATTTGTTATTTTGACACGGACCCTGACGGAGGCCTTCGTCTGCAGCAGCTACTCGCTCCATCACCGAGACGAACACTGAGAAGATCTGCCTTTCATGCGCTCAGCGCTCAGGACTTCTGGGTGAAAATGATTGCTAAAAGATGAACGACTTTTTCGACGTGCACTCGGTCCGGTTTCACTAATCATCGTGAGTTTACGTGCTCTTCAATGATCCATTCTGACAGGGCAGATGGTGACAGTAGTTCCAGCTGTAACTCAAATAAACACCTGTATATTTACTCCATTTGGTCTAATACGCTACCGTTTCTATAGCAACAGCGAACTCATGGTGTATGCCGGACGATCGAAGATTAGCATGTCGTTTAACAAAAGCATATAGTGATGAATATTTCTGGAAGAATACATTTATGGAAGGAGACTCCAGTCACACACACACACACACACACACACACACACACCCCCCCCCGCACAAAACAATGTATCTCATCTCAGGAACTGCATAAGAGACGGTTTACATTCAAGCTTCCTGTGTCTTCCATTCCATGCATCACTGCAGGAGTGTACTACAGGAAGTCTGTGATTAGCGTTTTCCTCTTACTTATCCACATCACGGCAAGACACAAAACACACACACACACACACACACACACACACACACACACACACACACACAACACACACACACACACACACACACGTCACAAACAAAAACATTACATTAAAAGTCTAAAATTTAAAGATTATTTTTTAAAAAAATTTTTGGTTTTTTTAAAGCGTTATCTTTCCGAGCATACACATAGATTCGATACGTGTGCTATAGTCAGATGTTACTATATGCTTATTTAGCATTTTTGCCATTTTGGAAGGAGTCGCCAGTGTCAGAGGAAAGTCTCTAGAATGGAGAGTTTCTGGTTTCTCATGTTAAAATGACTTCATAAAGCATTTTTTTTTTCCAAACATAGGCTGGTGAGGAAAACGATTGTTGAAACGGTTCTTATAAAATATTTAACCTAATCTCCAACCTCAGCATCTTTAGAGCAAGTCTGATTACCAAAAAAATAAGAATTTTAACATGTTTTTTTTTTTTTTTTCACAAAACCTGCTCACGAACTCCTCTAAAAAATATGTTGAATTCTGTCAATGGCATGTTTGTAGAAAGCTTTCATAAACTGTGTAGTCAAATATATTTCAAAATCTAAATCTGTATAGCTCATTAAATTGTTTTATTTATTTATTTTTTTTAAAGGAAGAATTTCTGCGTAATGAGACTACTAACAGGAGCTACCAAAAATCCCAAATAAAAACCGGAAGTAAACCAGATGATAAACAGGAAGGAGGCTTCTATGATGAAGGGCTAGGCTTCATTTCCAGACACAGGAAGTCAGCTTCTATAACACACCAAAGGAGCAGCTGGGAAACAATTTCCATTGACTTTTGTTTCATTTCAGTTCACTGATTGATGCCTAAAGACAGAATTAAACCATGTTATGCTTTTGGGTTGATTTCTCTCAAACACTATGCAGATTCTTGGGTAATATAATGTAAAGAAATCAGGAAAGTCAGGACCCAGGCTCTGTTAATCTGTGCAGTCTTTATTTCAGCAAGAGAACGGGAAGAGTCACAGCGACTCAATACAAATTTCTTCTGACTGATCACCTTTATCATATCATGAGTATCTTGCTGCTGGTGTCAAGTTCATGTTTATTGATCTCTTCAGATTCGCTGTTGAGGAAAATAATATACGTAACATACAAAGCAGTTACAGTCGAGACAAGATGTCTTTTTATCAAAACGTATGACTGATTCTCAATATTCATGAATGCATCTTTAAAACTCTTAAAACTTTTAGCTGTTTGAGAAATTTTGTAAAATCCTTGCCAGCTTTTAATAACAAACATATGCTATTGACGTATTTGGAGTCTAGTAAAAAAGTGATGAAATACTCTTGGAGAAATGCAACAAGAGACACATACACACACAGAGAGAATACGATATATGTTTCATGACTGTTTTCGCTTGTTCTGTACACATTAAGCTTTTTTTTTTTTTTCATTATCTGATTTCCAGGCTCGTGCTTTTAAGCTGTCCTGTCTTCCTTCCTCACCAGGCCGCTTAGCCGTCCTCCTGACTGACTTAAAATAATAAACCACTCTTAATGTGAATGAGTAAGATGGGCGATGGATGACAGGAAGTCAGCCCATGACAAAATAATTGGTTTAGTCATCCCAGTAGTGGTGTCTGCGCTTTTTGTGAAGCTCAGCAAGCTTTGTCTGGTTCTGGGTTTCGTTTTTACCTTTAGAATCGAAAGGTGTGAAACAGACATGGTAAAACATAACTGCTGCATTTCTGTTGACCGCAGCATTTCTGAGAATTGACTGAACAAAGAAGCAAGAGTCTGTGTATACTGGGATTGTTCATCGGGATAGAGTAAACAGGAAATAGTTTACAAGATAAATCAAAGGTAATGACCATAATGATGAGAGATAATTTGCTCAAAGGCACTCGAATAAGACAGAACTTTTTTAGTTTGATGGTGAGAGCATAAAGCATTGTGATTTTTTTGCCTGATTCTACTCCAAAGTGAGACAGGCAAAGCTCACAAAATCGCAGAAATAGACTGTGTTCTTGAAAGGGACTTTGTATTAGAGTTAGTAATGGATTTCTTGGGTCATTCACCATCAAACACATAGTCACTTTTAAAAATGAATAATTCAACACCAAATAAAAACACTTATCAACAAATGCCAATGATCATAATACCAACATACTCCATCAAACACCAAAAATACTCCATTAAACACCATCGAGTGCCAATATTCTCCAACAAACACCAACATTCACCCTCAAACACTGCCACCATCTGAAGCCAATATTTCTCATCAAATATGAAAAGTCACCGACAAAAACTAACATTCTTGATCAAACACAAACATTCACAAACAGACACTAACTAACCATATTCAAATACCAGCATTCTCCATCTCTCATCAAAACTAATATTCTACATACACTACCATTCTCCATCAAGAACTAACACTCACTATCAAACATTCTCTTTCAAATACCAACATTCACAAACTCTGCCAACATCTGAGACTAACATTTTCCATCATACATAAACATTCATTGTCTACCGCTTATCCGAACTATTCTCGGGTCACGGGGAGACCCGTGCCTATCTCAGGCGTCATTGGGCATCAAGGCAGGATACACCCTGGACAGAGTGCCAACCCATCACAGGGCGCACACACACTACAGACAATTTAGAGATGCCAATCAACCTACCATGCATGTCTTTGGATTGGGGGAGGAAACCCGCAAGACACGGGGAGAACATGCAAACTCCACACATGCGGCGGAGGCGGGAATCGAACCCCCAACCCTGGAGGTGTGAGGCAAACGTGCTAACCACTAAGCCACCGTGCCCCCTCATGCATAAACATTTCCTGTCAAAAACTTACATTTATCACCAAGTCCTAACATTCATCATCAAACACCAACATTCACAAACACTACCATTAACCATGAAACACCAGCAATCATCACCAAGCAGTAACATTCACAATCAAACACTACCATTCACCATTAAATACCAATATTCATCATCAAACACTACCACTAACAGTCACTAGCAGGCATATTTAAACACCCACATTCTTCATCTATCACTGGTGATCCTTTAACCCCAGCATTCACCAGTAAACATCATCACAAGATTAGTTTGTTTTTCATGCCAGCGTGTTTCGCTTTTCTACAACGTCTTCCTCACATGTCGACATTGTCATACTCCTTGATAAACAGTGCTGATTGGAGAATGTCGTTGATGTGGGAAAATGTTGTGTATCACCGATCGTTGGTGTTTGTTGGAGAATGTTTGTAAGTACTGGTGTTGCTTTTTTGTAATTTGCTGTACTCGGACTAATACAAACTTTAATAGAATTTCAAAATATCATTGATGTTAATGCATAGCACTGCACAATGCCTGTATTTGGTTCTGAAGATTTCAGCTACTGCTGCTAGGGTTTGTTTATGTCTTTTGACCATGTCCTTTTCCCACTTGTTTAGCAGCATGTGACTTTGCATCTGTGTGTGCCTTAGAGCAAATTAGATTCCACTAAAAGCCATCTTCATGACTTGGCTGAAGGATGAGTGCGGTGTAGCCAATGATCGTTGTGTCTGGTTAAGTGAGTGTTATTATTATACGAGCGCAAACTGTGATGTCTGGGCCACATTTCTGCAGTTAAACACAAACACAGATCTTATTCTGTCCCAGTGGTGGACTGATGGACAGCTGAAAAAAGATGTGTATATTTCTGATTTGGTGATTGACAGGTCAGGGTGAGGGGGATAAAAAACACATGCTGGAAATGAGAAACTTCGGACTGAGAGCTGCGAGAGTATCATTTTTTACAGATTTCGAGTTAAGACCATTAACAACATACATTAAAATTTCTTCTTGTCACTACTAGGGGTATATATTTATAAGTTTTGCAGCAGATTTGGTTGGGCGGGTATCATAGGTGAGCTGATCAAAGCTTTACCCTGTGCAAAAAGTAGACTTAAACATTGATGAAATATTTAAATTCTTATATTAAAGGTCTGTTTAATTTTAGCACCACTATTTTTTATAGTAATTTGAAATTAATTAATCATATTTTTTTTTTTATACAACAATCAGGCATACTATTATAACTGCCTGCCTTATATTGTGTTGCTTTTGCTACCAAAACAGCCCTGACCCGTCATGCACTGTGTATTCTGACACCTTTCTATCAGAACCAGCATTAACTTCTTCAGCAATTTGAGCAACAGTAGCTCGTCTGTTGGATCGGATCACACGGGCCAGCCTTCGCTCCACCCCGTGCATCAATGAACCTTGTCGCCGGTTCACCACGGTTCCTTCCTTGGACCACTTTTGATAGATACTGACCACTGCAGACCGGGAACACCCCACAAGAGCTGCAGTTTCTGAGATGCTCTGATTGAGAAATTGAGAGACTGCTGCGAACAAAGTGCTATATATAGATACAAGAGAATATAATGAATGCAGGACTTTAATTAATTTCTCCACTGTACTTTGTGAAAAGTTCTTGAAAGAAATTACTTGAAAAATGTCAAATTAGCATGCAAAAGCACACTTTAAAAAAAAAAAAAAAAAAAAAGAAATACTCTAAACTATAGATTGAGTAGCAGGTAAAAAGTGAAGCAATATACTTAAAACTTCAAGAAGACTTTTATAATATTAAATTATACGACTATTTCAAAAGGGTAGTTTGGTGTGGTTAGCGTTACTAATTGTTTTATATGGAATTAAACAAATTTCTTTACTAAAAAAATCAGATGAATCAATGCTTACTTAATGAAAAAGTCACGGCAAAAAAGGACACGCACGTAGAATTTCCATATACGTACAGAAAGTGCTTAGTTTTGTAGTTTTGCGCTGGAGATAAAAGGCAAATGTTGGTCGTTTATCGCTTTGGTGTTTCTAACATTACGGATCGTGGCAACATGATGCCAATTTGAACTTTTATTCATCACAGTAAATGAAATTTTGAGAGCACAAAACCTATCCGCAGTTGTTAATCACCTCCTGAGAGAATCCTCAGATCTATTAAAGTCTTAAAATGTCCGTGATAGCAAAATTCTGTATTTAATTTAGCAATATTGTCGCCTTGCTAGCTTTATTTATATGATTTCGGTCAAATATTGTTTTTTTTTTTAAGACTTAAATCGCACAATCTGAAAACCCAAACATTCTCCAATAGTTCAATAATGCTAAAAATGGCTAGTAACAGCTAGGTGATCGATTATGTGCTGTAACATTTAACAGTGTTTACTGCTGACATTTCCTATCAGATAAATCACTGACCAGCTAATTTAACATGTTAAACAACCTCAGTCTGACCTCGTGTCTCATTAGGATCATGGGTTCAAGAGTTCGGAAATGTCAGGTCACGATTAGAATGGACACTGCGGTTTAAATGAATTTATAGCACAGCGTGACTAAGCGTTTGAATCGGATTGGTCAGAAAGTGTGTGTTATTTCTTATTTCTGTAGTATTTCTTACTTTACATCGTTTAAATTAAATACGCAGTCAATTCCAGGATTATTATGTAAAAAGTGACTGTATCAATTCAGCATTATACACAATAGCCAATTAAAGAGCCATAAATATTTCATATTGTTTTTAATGTCCATCTCACTCTTTGTGGTCTATCTAAAACCACATGTTTTGCTATTAATTAAATTTTTAAAAATAATATTAATATTAGACAAAGAAACGTTCAGTGTTCTCAAGCATTTATGCGATTTTTAGCTACTTTATCGACTGTGTTTTTCATCTCACTCGTAGCTAGCTGTATTTTAAAAGAACTGGACAGCTAGCAACATCATCGACACAAAGTCTGGAGATTAGCGACCACCTCAGGTCATGGTGCAACTCATCACTTAACCTTTTACTCCCTGTAACATTTTTGTGCTCCAGCATCTCAGAGACATGTCCACAGGTCAGGTTAGTTTTCAACCTCTAGCTCATTACTCCTCATCTCAGCACTGGCTTCTGATTTGTCTTAACACACTGCAGAGGTGTCTAGAAATGGATCGATGTTACATTTCCAGATCATCTTTTATTACTGTTTATAGCGTTAGCAAGATATTGGATCCAAGTGTTATAAGTATAATTAGGTTTCAGTTTTATCACATCTCAATACTTAGATCTTGTTTTGGACAGTGAGTCAATTAATAAAGCTTATTACTAGCTAATAACTGCTAGCAAGTTGTTACAGATCCAGTTTGTGGCTAAGTAACACAATTTAGTAAGCTACATATACTGTTTTTTTAGGTTTCAGTTTTATGGCTAACTAATGCTAGCTAGAAGGTTATGTTCTTTGTTTGGTTGTGAATAACTAATTAAGGTTAGTATGTTACATGCTCTGTAAGTGTTTGATAGCTTTTAGCTAACTAATTATAGCTAGTATGTTACATACAGTACTCTGTCAGTTTGTAATAGCTTGTGTCTACCTATTTCTCGCTAGAATTGTACAGATTCAGTCAGTTTGTGATAGCTTGTGGTTAATAAATAGCTAGTTTGTTACGTACAGTACTCTGTCAGTTTGTGATAGCTTGTGTGTACCTAATTATAGCTAGTATTGTACAGATTCTGTTAGCTTGTAGCTATGTAGGTATAGCTAGTATTGTACAGATTCAGTCAGTTTTGTTAGCTTGTGGGTAATAAATTACAGCTAGTATGTTACATACAGTACTCTGTCAGTTTGTGATAGCTTGTGGCTACCTGATTATTGCTAGTGTTGTACAGATTGTCAGTTTGTGATAGCTTAGCTTACCATAAACCTCAGACATCATTATTAAACACATCCCTGAGAGCTTGTTTCATTCATCATGATTTTTTTTTCATAAAACTAAAATTCATTGAACACAATTTTGAATCATGTCTGAACAGAAGTTGTAAAAACGTGGGCCTTAGCAATGCTAGCCACAGAATGCAATCTATGCAGCCTCTTTCTGTAGTTTTGAAGTGTCCATGATTACACTTGACTCATTATTACACATGTAAGAGAGTCTATTGTGTGTTTCCTGCACTGTGTGTGGACAGTTCGTGGCTTTCTGAATCTGTGAGAGTGTGTAAGAGTCGCTATTGTTTTTGTGTTTCCTGAAGGTCCTGCTAAAAGTTCTGGTTGACAAAGAAAACAGAAATTGACATCATGTAATGAGTCATGCAATATGAAAGGAATAACAGTGAATGTTAAAAAGACAGAGGTTGAAGATAACCGTAATGAGTGCAGAGTGTGTTAAGAATCTACATAGCCATCACAGGCATAGATAAATAATGTATGCAGTCACATAGTGAGGAAATATTACAACAATACTTTAAATTATTAACATAATATACCACTGGTATAACACTGTTTAAGAATGTTTTTAACTTGCCATATTATGAATTACATGTACATTTATGCCAGCACTTTATAAACTGAGAGCAAAGCAAAAGATGCACATTGCATATAGAAAGGCACTTAAAGGAAAAGACACATAAAGAGTAAAAGCTAGGCTGTGTATTTGTGTTTCATTTTGAAATCAATAGACAATGCAAAAAAACAAACATAAGCCATGCCTCCTTCAACTGAGAAAGGTACAGAGGACACGCCTCCTTTGTTTTGATATATACAGAGGCTACACATTCTTCATAGAGACTGATTGATTCAGAAGCCACACCTCTTTTGCAGAGACAGGTACAGAGCATCACAACTCGAATATCCTTTGTTTTGATTCAGAGCTTTAGTTACCGTCTACGTGGAGATTCACACGTTCCCTCCACGTTCTTGTGTTTGGATGAGTTTCCTCTGGGTTCTCTGGCTCCCTCCCATCTCCTAGAAACATGTGACTCTGCAGATATTTCCCTTTGGGGTCAATGTAAATAAGGTCTGCTATTATGTGATCAGTGTAAGTTATTGCATGAGATGACTTTAACAGATTCCGTAACAATCGTCTGAAACTAACGTGACCTCAGTCACTGCCTGCATATTGCATCGGCCTCATTGGAGCTATGAGAAGCACAAAGCAACAGGATGCAGTTTCCGGCCTTTGTGCAGACAGTCAGCAGCTACTCATGTGTTGATTTTGTGGTACACTTCCTTTTTTAAAGAGTAGCGGCGCTTTCAAATGAAATTAAATGGTTCAAAATGTTTTTGACAGAGGAAAGTCCACACACGATATGACCAGCTTTTCACACTTTTTTGGGGAAAAATGGACACCAAGTATAAACTACTTAAATTTGTCAGTTATAGATTAAGCTAGTACAGCTTTATGTAGATGATATAACAGTAGTTTAGGAGTGTTTATAACTTACTAAGACACATTACTAATGTAGGTCTCCTCAATTGAGATGGCGTAAAAGGAGTAGTGGAGAGTACAAGGGCTCGACAAGGGTGTGTTAAAACCAGGATTGGAACATAGGCCTCGATTTCACTGCCTTATTTAGACGCTGTGCTGCGGTAGTGCTTTCTGAGGAGGAGTGTGTTCTGTTTCTACGCTTGGTATGTTTGTTCTCTGGACTACGAAGCGCTTTATTTGGATAGGCTCCTGTATCCACACTTTAAATAATGTCCAACCATGTTTAGTGGAAAGAAGTGAAAACTGTTCTGGGTGCTGTTTCTAATCTCTAAATAAGGGAGGATGTGTTCACCATATGGCTATGAGGAGAATGTAACATGTGACTGCTGCAGTGGCCTTTAAATGGTTGACATAATGGAAGATGTGGCATGAACTGTTTACTAGACAGTCCATAACAGTCACTTTTATTTGCTCAGAAGATTAATTCATTCCTATCTCTGTTTAAAGCTCTTCCTAACATCCTAGTATCACAGATATGATTACACAGTGATGTAGTGTGTATATGATATATAACTATTTAGAAAAGTTGGACCACATAACCAGAATATTCCTAAAAGACCTGCTCCTAAATCATGTAACTAAATCAGTTCCAGTATTGGAACTGTATTTATCTGTCTCAGTGAAGAAGGGATGGCCTTTATATCTTTCAAAGCAAATGAGGCGTGGCTTCTGTATCTATCTATCTCAATAAAGAAGGCATGGCCTCTGTATCTATCAAACAAATGGGGTGTGGCTTCTGTATCTATCTGTCTCAATAAAGAAGGTGTGGCCCCTATATCTGTCAAAGCAAATGGGGCGTAGCTTCTGTATCTATGTCTTAATAAAGAAGGCGTGGCCACTGTATCTATCAAAACAAATGAGGCGTGGCTTCTCTATCTATGTCTCAATAAAGAAGGTGTGGCCTCTGTATCTATCAAAGCAAAAGAGGTGTGGCTTCTGTTCTTATTTGTCTTAATAAACAAGGCATGGCTTCTGTATCTATCAGAGCAAAGGAGGGGTGGCCTCTGTACCTGTCTCAGTGAAGAAGGCGTGGCCTCTGTATCTGTTAGCCCCAGTGAAGGAGGCATGGCTTCTGTACCAGTCTCAGTGAAGGAGGCGTGGCCTCTGTACCTGTCTCAGTGAAGGAGGCATGGCCTCTGTATCTGTTAACGCCAGTGAAGGAGATGTGCCCTCTGTATCTGTCTCAGTGAAGGAGGTGTGGCCTCAGTATCTTTCTCAGTGAAGGAGGTGTGGCCTCTGTATTTGTTAGCCCCAGTGAATGGTGTGGCCTCTGTATTTGTTAGCCCCAGTGAAGGAGGCGTGGCCTCAGTATCTGTCTCAGTGATGAAGGCATGGCTCATGTGTCTGTCTCAGTGAAGGAGGTGTGGCCTCTGTATCTATTAGCCCCAGTGATGAAGGCATGGCTCATGTGTCTGTCTCAGTGAAGGAGGTGTGGCCTCTGTATCTATTAGCCCCAGTGATGAAGGCATGGCTCATGTGTCTGTCTCAGTGAAGGAGGTGTGGCCTCTGTATCTATTAGCCCCAGTGATGAAGGCATGGCTCATGTGTCTGTCTCAGTGAAGGAGGTGTGGCCTCTGTATCTATTAGCCCCAGTGATGAAGGCATGGCTCATGTGTCTGTCTGTCTCCATGAAGGAGCGCTTGTCAGTCCCAGTGAAGGAGGTGTGGCCTCAGTGCTTGTCACTCCCAGGGAAGGAGGTGTGGTCTTTGTGTTTGTCAGTCCCAGTGAAGGAGCTGTGGCCTCAGTGCTTGTCAGTCCCAGTGAAGGAGGCGTGGCCTCTTTGTATAATTCTGTGTAGTAAAAGAGCTTAAACTGTATGCAGCGAACATAAACAACAACTGTTTTAAACTTTATTTCTAATTAGCTATAGCTAATAGCTATAAGCATTCATTACTTTTTTGCTACACTACCATCAGAGCTCCAGCACGAATCTAAAGAAGCAGATATGGCTTTCTTGGCTGTCGGACTGTATTTGGTCTAAGAGGGAGGTTGTGTACATTTTTATTTGAACGATCTCATCATTTAAAGTGCTGCTTTTTGTCTTTGTTTTACAAGTGCCTCTGCAAAAATGATGTGAAACGTCGTGCAACGTTACAAACACCATTAAGAGCGAGAGCACTGTTTTTATGACCGCTTTCGGTTTGACATCACCTTTGCTCTCCATTACATGTCTGTGTGGAGGACATGATGTAAATCTATCCCTTAGTCTCAAAGCATGATGGTGCATTTAAGAGGTGACGCTGGTCATGAACCCACTGCTGGGGGTAACACACGAACCTGGAGAGGCAGGAAATGGCTCCGGTTTGACAGAACACTGAGAACTGAAGGTCTTTGATCCCATCTGGTGTGATTTACACGTCCACTCAGGCCTCACAGGAATAGAGATTGATTTCAGTTTATGTCTGCAAAGATGTTGAGACAGAAGGGTGATTTTAAGTATCAGGGGACACGATACACATCGATTATTTGGTACATCTTTTATTCATTTGAGGTTCTTTATCAATTACAGTGAATGGAAAGAAATTCTCTAATGTTTTAGTGTCACTAGAATGTCAGCAATATTAAGGAAATACCAAACACAATACTTACTATTTTAATGATGAATTATTTTGATATTGATATTGAATGTCTTTGTCCTGTCCCACTCCACAGTGGTGGTTAATATGAATGTGTAGTTTTTGTACGTATTTCTGTTTTTCCCTAGCCTAATAGGGGTAATATATGCATAGAAAAGTCCTAAAAAACAAAAATGTTTGTATTTGTCCCACACAAATGTTTCTATCTACGTAAATATAGTTGATATCAAACCCATTTCTGCTCTCTGAGACGCCCCAAGTGCTTGTGCATATGCAGCTGAAATGTGAAGGTGTTTATCATCAAATTAAAATTCTGTGTGAGGTTATCCAACAGAGGGACAAAACACACGTCTAAAACACACTGAGGGCCAGTAGATTCCTGACACGTTTTATATCAGACTTGTGGTGATAAAATAATTCATTTGTTTACAGTGATTCAAAATGTCTCATAAGTGGAGTGGAGCGGAGTGGCACGACGTTGTACTGTTAAAAGGGGTTAAAGTATTAAAGAATAAAGAAAGCATCATATTAAGAAAAGAATCTTATGGATGCTAAAATATCATCTGATTGATATCTGACTCTGTTATGCACTTCATACAGTCTGTGTTACTGTTCATGTTGATTTCAGTCCCTAAGCTCACACTATACTGTACTGAATCTCATCACACTGGGGAGAACAGAAGCTTAAATGTGACATCATTAGGGTGTAATTGATTAAATGCAACAGTTTTGATTAACACTGCGTTTTGTTTAGAAAGCGGAGCTTGTGTGCAGCTGTGTATCTTGTCGTCTTGGATTCTGCACAACTATGTTACTGAAATGGTAAGACAGACGAGGCACTAGCCTGCGTGTGTGTGCATGAGA
>JAUCMX010000015.1:19845484-19875484 GCA_033459395.1 Hemibagrus guttatus | reverse complement strand
AGACAAATCGGACATTTTTACAAATGATTCCAGCTAATATCGATGACTCTAAAGCATCTGTTTATTTTAAACAATCTTTGACGCAAAACAACGTTTCTGAGATCATCTGAGATGCTAATGCCTGATCATTAGCCTTATTTTCACCACCTTTTTTCTCTTAATAAATTGCATTAGCATACACTTCAGTATTAGCGTACGCTCCAGCATTAGCATACACTATAGGATTAGCATTCTCTCCAGTATTAACATACTCTTCAAGCATCCTGCGTTCAATTAGACTCAAGTGTGCCTTTCACATCCACACATTCCCCTCTATTCATCTTGTCCCCACATTTCCACTCAGAGGGACAAAGAAAAAATAGGCTTGGTCTCGCCTCAGGGCCACGACTGATGCCCCTTCTGTTTTTTGGTTATTGATATACTAAAGAGGACATATTGTCACACACTCGCCTCAGAAGTGCTTTAAGTGAAGGAGGACTCTTCATCAACCTACACACTGTGGTACATTTTAAAAAGCACCTCCTTGAAGGATGTGAGATTAATACTTGTTATTAGCCTGAGCAGAAATGCTAATCAGGTGTTTTTAAAGCTTGATGCTTGGAAAACAAGCCTCTGATCATCTGAGTGTTTGAGGCCCATGTAGTGTGTGTGTGTGTGTGTGTGTGTTGCATGAAACTGTGTTTAACATATGAATCACAAAGCATCAGAGCAGCTTAACCACCTGTGCCGAGAAACACACAATATTAGCGCCATTACAACACACGCTAATGTTCTTTTACAGTCCTTGTGTGTGCTTTGTACTTATAGCTGCTTTAATACACAGCTCAAATTTTTGTGAACCTAAAATTATACTTTTTTCTTTTCTCGTTTCTCTCTCTCTCTCTCTCTCTCTCTCTTTTTTTTTTTTTAAAGAAAATAATTTTATTGTGTGTTGTTTTTATATATTTTCTTTGAGTAAATTATGAAAAAAACAAAACAAAAAAAACCCTGAAATGTATTGGAAACTAAACCGAGTCCATTCTATTGCTGTGTAGTGTCCAGCACTTGGCTGGATGAAAGAAGAAGAGACCATTGAGTTTTAAAAGAAGTACTACTGAATAAATATATAACTGTAAAGAACACTATATGGCCAAAAGTATGTGGACACCTGATATAAAGTTCTTCCGCTGCCACAAAGTTTGGAATGGGACGTTCAACAAGCACATAGGTGAAGTGTGATGGTCAGGCGTGCATAAACCTTTGGTCATATAGTGGATAAATACCTCAAATACTAAACAATACACTTAAATATTGCAACAAACTCAAGTAATTCGTATTAGATGCAGTTGGCTTACTGGGATGTGTTATATGACATGGCTGTTGAGCAGGAATTAAAGATGAGAGAAAATATGGAGGAGGAATACATATAAAATTGCGAAAAAAAACTTGTTGTTTTGCTAAAATACAGTATATTTAGCTTTTAAGCCGAAGTATAGTTCAATCTTTTCCCCAGAATTCACTTGTACCAACATCTGATAAGTTTTAGCTAACCACCAGATATATTAACCCTTAAATTGGCCCGTTTTATATTTTAACCAAAAGTGTTTTGCATTTCTTATAAATCATCCACGTTTGCTGTATCTCATCTCCAGCGACTGTAGTAATCTTTAGTTTCTGGTGCTTTTGTCGTCGTGCATCGCTTGTATTTGATAAATCAGTTAAAAATAATAAACGTGAATTGAAATTCATTTTCTTTCTAGATTTATGGCTCCAAGGTCTTAATTGTTGTGTAATCTCTTACACAAATTAGAACTTTATCACAAAAACACGACACTTTCATTGTTAAATGCGATCTAGTAATTGCAAACATTAATGACAGATATTATTTTCTATAATGTCTGGGATTCAGATAAAGACCATATGTGTAAAGAACTCTTATGCATCTTTGTTTTAAATATCTGAAGTGCTTTTAAAACCACAATAATGTCCTGGGACAGTTTGACTCAAATGTTACTAAAGGGTCCAAAGAGTGAACACAACCCAAGTGTTAACTTCATCTTAAATACAATTTGTTAAAATAATAACCACAGAAATAACATGGGACTGAAACAAACCACTCTCATGTCTCTCTCTCTGTCTTAAGCCGGCCTCCTGGGCCCTTATCTCTTGACGCTTATTTCCTTCTCACTCACCCGCATACTCCGGGATTAGCCTGAAGGATGAATTGTACAGAAAAGATTAACAAAGCAAACATCAGTGAAGCGTTAGAAGTATTGTAAATGTGTTTAACAGTAGAAATGAATTAAATACACTGCGTATTACTCATAACAGAGTTGAACTTCTATTAAGTTTAATAGAATCAGTGATGTGAAGCTTAGCAATGAAACAGGACTCAGCATTAGCATATCCTCAGGCTTAACATACACACTGATATTAGCATGCAGGTTCACATTAGCATATTTGCCAAGATTCGGTGCTCATTTATGCTCAATTATCTATGCTATAGATTGTATTTTTCCTAAAATAAAGACAAGACGTGAGTTTATTTCATGCTAATAAAGCCCACTTTGTGAATTCATGTTGTTCACTCTTGAATCAGCATTTTAATGGAAACCTCTTGGGCAAAGGCTGCTGTAATTAATATTTTGTTACTCTTTTGGGCAACTTCACAAACCTCCTACACGGGGTTCAGAGATGAAAGCTGCGAGAGCAAAAAGCACAGATTTGATATATTAATGAAACTGTTTTTTTCGGTGAGGATGAATTGCCCCGGTTGAAGGGAAGCGCTGAGCCTCTTTTCATTATTTGATTTAGAGAACAAAAACTGGCTGAATAAGGAAAGAACCCAACTGTAATTGAAACCATATTCACACACACTGATACAAACAATACAGGATACAGCACATGTTATACATGGACGAGAGGAAGGAGATACTCAGAGAAAAATCACTATAAAAAAACATGCGTGTATTTCATAGAGCAAATACTAATTCAAAGACAAATGCTGTTGTGGGAAAAAAAAATACTCACAATATATGTAAACGGTACATTTGCATTTCTTAGATTTATTTTTCTCAGGAATATTTTATTTATTTCAACAAACACACGTTTCAGCCAAAGTGTACTCTATTATTTTACAGTTTATATACAAAATGTATATAATCAACATCAACAAGATGTAATTTTTTCCCAATTGCTAATAAGCATCAATCAATAGTGAAGCCGTTTTTTCAAAACTCTTCATACAGTCTGCATTACCAACAGGAATCTTCAAAAGTCAGTTTGCCTCATTTCCAAACACTTTGTGCCAATCATATGTTGTTATTTGAGCTGCTCCCTGTTCGGGGTCACCACAACAGATTATTTGGTCCACATATTTTTGATATACCACAGGTTTTACTCCGGATGCCTTTCCTGACGCAACCCTTGCATTTAATCCAGGCTTGGGACCGGGACTAAGAGTAAACTCTTCAGTTGCTGGGTTAGCTCCCTGCCCCGGACTCGAACCCGGGGCCACAGCAATGACAGCACAGGATCCTGCAGCTGGACCACCATTAGGTCTGCTCACACCCTATCATATAAGTCACACCCTATCATATAAGCTTGTTCAACCAAAACTACCACTCATAACACACTGACCTACAAAACGCTACCAACAGGAGCATTGCAGAAATGCCAAACTTTTCAACTTTTTAAATTTTTCGATGATCTTCCACATAAATCAGTATTTCATTATGGAATAATTACAGAAAATCTATATTAAAGATTATGTTATTTATTACTGTAACAAGAACAAATCAGAAATGCTGTAATTTGCTTCAGTATCCTTTTAGTATATCTATTTCTGAATCTTTATAGAAATATATAATTCTCTCTCTCTCATCATCATCATCATCAGTATCATCATCATCCAGAATTCATCCTCTTTTACTAAAAGATGGTAAGGAGACTAAAACCTGGACAACTGAGTAGACTTTTGATTGAAATTGCATTTAGCTGAGTTGGGAAAATAATTATTAATTCATTTTATTATAAATGTCTTTTCCCTGAACCGCTTTCCTTCTAATACTATAATCTAAGACTAGAAATCAACTGATAACATTCCTCATACTTCCCCTGAGTGTACTCTTCAATCAGGAATGCTGCCTCGCTTGTAAGCATCTATGAATAAACATAAATGGCGTGTAGGTTGAGTTTCACCTTTACTTCCAACAAATCCGCTGCTAATACAAATGAGTTCATGTCTAGTATTTTTGTGACTTTATCTGTGTTTAGACTGAGCCACTCAAACAACACAGACAGTATGACCAGGACAGTATGAAGAAAGAGAAAGATGAGGGGGAATGTGTGAGGTGGAGCTGCAAAGTGAACCAAATTCTGAAAAGAAAGTTGGTGATTATAGAGGATTATTCATAATATAAATAAAAATATATACACCGATCAGCTATAACATTCTGAACAGTGAGAGGTGAAGGGAATAACACTGATGATCTCATCATGGCACCTGTTAGTGGGTGGGATATATTAGGCAGCAAGTGAACATTTTGTCCTCAAAGTTGATGTGTTAGAAGCAGGAAAAATGGGCAAGTGTAAGGATTTGAGCGAGTTTGACGAAGGGCCAAATTGTGATGGCTAGACCACTGGATCAGAACATCTCCAAAACTGCAGCTCTTGTGGGGTGTTCCCGGTCTGCAGTGGTCAGTATCTATCAAAAGTGGTCCAAGGAAGGAACAGTGGTGAACCGGCGACAGGGTCATGGACGGCCAAGGCTCATTGATGCATGTGGGGAGCGAAAGCTGGCCCGTGTGATTCGATCCAACAGACGAGCTACTGTTGCTCAGATTTCTGAAGAAGATAATGTTGGTTCTGATAGAAAGGCGTCAGAATACACAGTGCATGACGGGTCAGGGCTGTTTTACCAGCAAAACGGGACCAACACAATATTAGGCAGGTGGTCATAATGTTATAATGGTCATTATGCTTGATCAATGTAAATTAAAATATATTAAAAAAAAAATATTATAGTTACATTTAATGTTGTGGAACATGCACAAAACCAGTTTCTACCAGTTGTTCCTTTTTTAAGCTCTAATGAAGTCTTGGCGGTTAGCACGTTTGCCTCAAACCTCCAGGGTTGGGGGTTCGATTCCCGCCTCCACCATGTGTGTGTGGAGTTTGCATGTTCTCCCCCGTGCCTCGGGGGTTTCCTCCGGGTACTCCGGTTTCCTCCCCCGGTCCAAAGACATGCATTGTAGGTTGATTGGCATCTCTAACTTGTCCGTAGTGTGTGATTTTGTGAGTGAATGAGAGTGTGTGTGTGCTCTGCGATGGGTTGGCACTCCATCCATGGTGTATCCTGCCTTGATGCCCAATGACGCCTGAGAGGCTCCCCGTGACCCGAGAATAGATCAGATAAGCGGTACAGACAATGAGAATAAAAAGAATAAAAATAAAAGACTAAAAGAACAAAAACAAAGCAAATTTAACAGTGTCACAGTGTGTAACATCACAGTTACTGCTGATTCAACATGGCCTCTATGAACTCAGACTCCCAGCTGCCACCAGCACTCCCACGCTCTCACTCATCGGACCTCTCACCTGTTCCCCATTGTGTTTGACTGTAACTCGCCCTTTTTAAGCATTGTGTGTTCTTTTGTTCATCGGGAGGTACTGAGCCATTTGTTTAATCGCTCTTTAGTCACGGCTTTTTGATCTTGTCCTGTTTTTCCGGTTTTCCGATCCTGTTTTCTCTTTATTGCCCTGCTTGATTAACCTGACTGTTCTGACTCATGTGTTTGGCTCACGATTTGTACATTCGTTCACCAGTTTGTATTCTTTCTTTTGAGTTCCTTTATTCCATTATTTTTGAGTGTTCAAATTGAGTAAATGTATAAAGAATCTAATTCACTAATCCAACCTTTAATTGACTGACTTCAAATAATTTTTATTAGAAATTTTATTAGTAGTTTTCTATGTGGCTTCAATTTATTTCACACACACACAAAAAAAAAAATCAGTGGAAGTGGTTTTAGAAAGAAAGCAGTGCGAAATATTTCCTTTAATTGAAACAAATTGCTATAATAGGTATTCAATTAGTACAAAAGTAATGGCACCCGAACCAACGGAGGAAGGTTGCTGAGCTGCATTATTGTGATTAAGGAGCGCTCTTTCACCATTTAATTGTCGTTTCTTTTCAACTCTTTCTTTCAGTCTTTCATGTAGGTTTGTGAGCATCGCTAAATATAGACCACATCAGATAAGCTAACATGCCAGATAAATTATGGCTGATTTGATGATTAATCAACAAACTGTAAGCACACAAGTACAAAGTAAATCTGACTGGATTTTGAAGTTCAGTATGGCCTATGAAGATTTTTACTCAAATCTTTTTTATTTCACACTAAACGATTGATACGATTGACCTTCCTTCACTTCCGAATCCCTACAATAAAGCAGCTAATCTCTCCGGTAGTGTCCACTACTTAGCAGTAAACGTTAGGGCTGATCTAGCTAATCGAGAGTCACAGCTTCCTGATAGAGTGTCTCATCAATGTCTGAATTCAAGAGACTCGTCAGGAGTTTCCAGGATTGCTGCAGAGTCTGCAGGTCCAGTGGGTGCATCAATGTGTCTATGTCCAGGTTTTTACGAGTGATGGTGGACACCGGCTCATCCGCCGCATTGATCTGTGAATAAAATTAAATCATGCTGATAATGTTTCCTGCTCCTCACTTTAATAATATCTACATCTACTGCAAATATCATTACTGAGAATCCAATTTATTTCTAATAAGGATTAAATTGCAGTGCAATTCTCGATTCTGACTGCCCAGAATTTGAAAGGAAGCTTTGACAGTGTCTCACAGGTCTATATTGATGCACTCTTGATGTTTTCTGTGAAGAAATGTTTATTTTGAATTTTTGGAAGAAATCTCCAGTCTGAGTACTTTGTGATATAGTTATACGTAAAACTGTAACCACAACATGGGAAAGTCTTTAAGAGTCATTTTGTTTCTTTAAGAGTCTTATTATAAAAGACAGACTGAAGATAGAACATTGAGCATATAGGTTTTGATTTCGAACCCTGGAAACACAGGCTTCTGGGAATATAGGGTCCTCTAAATATAGAGACATGGGAATTTAGAACCCTGGGAATATAAAGATAGGAAAAAATAGGGGCATGGGAATATTGAATCCTGGAAATGTAGGATTCTGGAAATATAAAGCCATGGGAATATACAGTATTGAGAACTCTAGACCCTGAGAAAGAGTCTAAAGTCTTGGGAATAAAGAGTTCAGGAGCAAAGGACCCTTGGATATATAGAGTCATGGAAAATTAGGCCCTGGGAATGTATAGAATCTTGGGAATATAGGCTCCTGGTAAAAATTCTGGAAATATAAAGTGTTGGGAATATACAGCATTGACAATGTAGGACCCTGATAATATAGAGTCCCGGAAGTATAAAGTCTGGGTAATAAAGAGTCTTGGGGGGGAAAAAAGGACCCTGGAATATATAGAGTCATGGGAAATTAGGCCCTGAAAATATATATAATCTTATGGATAATGTGAATAACGTCTTGGGAAAATGTGAAAAGATTGTATTGGGAACATTGAGTCCCCGAATATATAGACTCCTGGGAAATTAAACCCTGGCAATATATTGAGTACTGGGAATCCTGGTAAAAGAGAATATTGGGAACATTGGGCCCCAGAATATATAGACTCTAAGGAACATAGAACACTCTAAGGCTCTGTGAGTATAGAGTCATGGGAATGTTAGACTATGGTAAAATAGACTATTGAAAACATAGGGCCCTGGAAGAAGAGTCATGGGAACATATGACCCTGGGATATATTGAGTCCTGGAAAACTAGGCCCTGGGATATACTGAGTCTTGGGAATGTGGGAAAAGAGAGCATTGGGAAAATTGGGCCCAAGAATATATAGACAGTGGGAATACGGAGTAATGGGAATGTGAGACTCTGGTAAAATAGACTATTGGGAACTTAGGTCCCTAGGATATAGAGAGTCATTGGAAATTAGGTCCTAAGATATATAGAGTATTGGGAACATAGGACCATGGGATTTATTGAGTTATCGGAACATAGGACCCTGGAATATATCGTCATGGAAACACACGGTGCAGGCAATATAGGGCTGACCCTTAATGATTCTTAAAATTTGACCCTTAATGATTCTTAAAACTTCAGAAATTATGTTTAATTATTAGAGCAGAAGTCAGTGTTTATCCTGACTCTGTCTACCTGTTCTCCGCTCTCATGCTTCGTGTCTCTCTCCAACATGCCCTTCTTCTTGTCTTTGCACCGCTTGTTCTGGAACCAGATGCGGATGACCCGCGAGCTCAAACCTGTCATCTCCATCAGCCGTTCTTTCAGACTAGCATCCGGTCGCGGGTTCATGCTGTAGCACGTCAGCAGCACGTGGAGCTGAGTCTTGCTGAGTGCTGTCCTCACACGTACAGTCTTCTCAGGCTTGATGGGTGCAGCCAGCCATCCAGTGTCACCTTCTCCACCTGACCAGGAAGTGTCTGCATGAAATATACAAAAATCTAAAGAAGACTACATCCACTGAGTCAAAGGTGAATGCAGAAAACTGCTCTATTGGGTTCTAAACAATTGGTTTGAATGTTTACCTGCTCCTTCATCACACCTGTCCAGCTCAGTCACATGTACTGATTCACGTGTAAGTGTTATTAACCCATGACTGGAGTTTTCATGACCAGTGCAGTACAGAAAGCCGTCTCGGATGGTAAACTTATCTCCAGGCTGCAGCTGGCGATGGCAGCGCTCACAGCGGAAACACTGCACGTGATAGACGTTAACAACTGCACGCATGAAGTAATCGTGACTGCTGAAGGACTTCAGACATTTTGCACATTTGGTGGCGTATAATCTGAAAAGCAAGTTTGAACAAATCATTTGGCTTGAATGTAAGGACGACATGAACAGCACATCACGAATCCAATCAAAGTACAAATGGCACAAAAGGGTCAGATGGCAGCACTTTAGTTTTTTTCTGTTTTTGTGGAGGAATGAAATGTAGTTCATTAGTGTTAATGAATGATGAAAGTTAATCTGAAAGTTATCTTTGGACTCCCAAATGGCTCACTCTATCTATCTATCTATCTATCTATCTATCTATCTATCTATCTATCTATCTATCTATCTATCTATCTATCTACCTACCTACCTACCTACCTACCTACCTACCTATCTATCTATCTATCTATCTATCTATCTATCTATCTATCTATCTATCTATCTATCTATCTATCTATCTATCTCTAATAAAACCATAAAAGGTAAAAAAAATGTTTTCATGAACTACAATTGTTAAATTGTAAAATCTCAACCATCCAATTAACAAAATAACATTGAATTAATTGATAATACAAAAACGAATCTATTTAAATAGTCATTAAATCGTCGAGGCTCAAGTAATAAATATAAGAAGTATGCATTAGTGTTTTGTTTTATGGTAAAATTATACTACAAGTGTATCGAGATGCCTACAAAATAAGGTGACTCTCAGTGTTCACCTCAAAGAGCCGAATCAAAGAGTCGACTCATTTTTGAACGACACATCCTGTGTCACACGTACAAACTACACACTTGTTTACTTTTTCCTTGGTGATCATGATTATGTACACTCCAAATAAAGGACAATAAAGTTGATTAAAAACCTGATATAATCGTCTTTACACAGCATCTTCCCGTCTTTTATGAAGCAGGTGTGCGACTCGTCTAGGTTTTGTTGACACTCCGCACACTTAAGACACGCCACGTGCCAGCGCAGGTCAGGAAACACACTCAACATGAAGCGGTCACGGATCACAAGCCCGCAGCCAACACAGAACGAGGGGAAGACTTTTTCTTCTGAATAGATCAGAGAACACATAAGCTCCATTGCTATAATATACATATTCATAGCACAGTGCTGTTAAAATTCTCAAATCTTATTGGTCTGATTTGTGTATTAGGGCAAATCACAGGTTTCTATTAATGCACTCATTCGAATACATTACACTTTCTATAGTAACAAAGAATACACAATACATGTAATCCAATTCTGTTAATAAATAGATTAAAAAACATTTTATTTAACTAAAGAATATCGTATTATTTTCTCTGTTAATATAGAGAAAGTTTTTGTAAAGAGAAATTCATTTAACATTTTTTTGGAAGGAGTCTCCAGTGTCAATGGATAATTTAATAGTCAATTGTAATGCATAAGGGATTTTGCAGTGTCTCTGTTTTTTTTGTTTTTTTTTCCCTTATTAATTTCATTCATTCATTCATTCATTGCCTTTCGCTTATCCGATCTGTTCTCGGGTCACGGGGAGCCTGTGCCTATCTCAGGCGTCATTGGGCATCAAGGCAGGATACACCCTGGACGGAGTGCCAACCCATCGCAGGGCACACACACACTCTCATTCACTCACACAATCACACACTACGGACAATTTAGAGATGCCAATCAACCTACAATGCATGTCTTTGGACCGGGGGAGGAAACCGGAGTAAATATGGGGAGAACATGCAAACTCCACACACACATGGCGGAGGCGGGAATCGAACCCCCAACCCTGGAGGTTTGAGGCAAACGTGCTAACCACTAAGACTTCATTACAGCTTAAAAAAGGAACAACTGGTAGGAACTGGTTTTGTGCATGTTCCACAACATTAAATGTAACTATAAACAGATAAAAAGCACAATTAAAAAATTGTTCTATTATAAGAGAACTAAATCCTTTGGGATGATGCAGTTATTGAGAAATAATACACCTAATGTTGATTATTTTCCTATAACCGCTCACCCCAAGTGTTTTATTACTTACATATTGTATGATTGATATTTGAAACATTGCATTAGATAGTACGCTTTAAAAGTGATATGTGTATTATAGACATTAGCAATTAAGAATATTGATTATCATAAACTAATCAAAATCAACAGGGGTTGAACCAATAAAACTGATATCATGATATGATGATTGTATATCAGCCATGTTTTGATGTATTTGGTTTAACGGTCAAAGCAACTTTATTTTCATATTTGTGCATGTTTTTAATAATGATCACTTACCTTTTTCTGGCTCTTCCATTGTTCAAGTAAATATTAGCGTATCTCTTTCAATCAGAAATCACCTCTCAGCATCTTCACAACTGCTCTTTTTAGTCCTGTGCCCTTTTCAGCACCGCTTGCCCGCTACACTGAGCCCCTCTGAGTCCCACTCGCTTTTCTATGGACGTGATGCTGCACCGTCCTGCCTCTGAGAAGACCGATTGGCTGGGACACAGCTGATCAAATGTACTACCCTCATTCAGTTTTTTTGCTAAGTCTAAAATCTAACAGGTGCAGCACTAGAAGCTGTGTTGCACCTCCCACCATTTATCTGAGCTGTTCAGGTGAGAGGAGTGTGCAAGGTTTCTTAAAACAGCAGTTTGTATGATGATAAACTGGAATTTGTAGGTTTCAATTATTTGTTAGCTACAATGGCCTTCTGGACATCACTAAAGAAATTGATTCTGAGCGCCAATATGCTGTAATATGCTGAACTGGAATACGAAGTATATTTAATTTTTTGATCCAACTATTCCTTTACATAGCTGTGTAAAGATTCATGTAGACTGTTCAGGTAATTTTTCATTTAAATGTAACATGTGAGATCATATAAAAGGTTTCAGTTACTGAACTTTCCACCAACAGAACACAAGTCAACTGTAAGAACCTAATATTTAATTAACTAGCTTCGATAATGATTATAGGTTATGATTAAAAGGTTATTAGGCTATGATTTGCACTGTTGTAACTAAATAAAATATAATTGACACCCTGGCTATGCTTCACAGACTCCTCTGTCCCTGGACGCCATTTTGAGAACCACAGATTTAGACAATGACCACAAAGCAATGCCACACAGCACAACCTACTAAACATCTAATGGTGTAAAGTGTATTGGAAATATGATTAAACCACAGATCCAAAGTCACTCACTTCAAATGCAGGTGCAACAGCAAGATAGTGTAACCTGTTGTTGAACTGGTTGGTTTATCAGTCGTGTTTGAAGATAACAAACCAGCTCTTTGTCCTAATCTGAAAAAGGTAAACATACAAAGCATTCCCATTTTACTATGACCCTAAACCCAGGACTTACACAGGGGCTCTGTCTGAAATTGGGCCTGACGATATGGAGACCGAGTGGAGATCCCAGTGCAGGACCTCATGTCACTGAGTGATAGAACAGAACAAGCCTCAAAGGAACAATCATTTATGTCCATCCTAAGGATGTTGATCGTAATAGACTCCTTGGAACCTTTTTAAAAATAAATAAATAAATAATAATAATAATAATAAAAAGAGTCAACAAAGTTTAATAAAATATAAGAACAAGTGTGTATTGTAAAAATGAGCATTTACAGTAGTATTACTAATAATTTTAGCTATATGATTTTATCCATGTTACTTGATGATCAGTGCGACATAAAGCTTATAAATACACATACACGAAGTCTGTTTTAGATTACTGAACTATTCAATAGCTACATGAGCCCTAGTGCTTTAAAGAGAAAAGGATGTAGCCTCCCAAGACCCGAGTTTTGGTTTGGCTTCCATTTTAGATTTCTTCTAGCTATTTGTGGTTAGGAGGAACCAAAAAAAAACACCAGATGGCAGTGTAAGTGTCCACATTTGTGTACAACAGGTTCCAGTTACAAAGAATGAAGTATTATGGTGCATAATGTGGATGCCAGGTTATAGGAGGTTAAAAAAGAAAATATGGTAATCAGGTACCAAACATCTCAGATAGCAAATCCGGAATGGCCCAATCCTGGTCCACATGGATTTGACGATGACAAATTCGTCTTAATTTGACTTCCAAGAATGCAGCCACAAACACACTTGGATAAGCAGATGCTATATAATGCAACATGCACATTGGTTGCAACTAGGTAATTACTCCATCTATTCATTCTCACCACTGCTTATCGTAATGGGTCACCAGGAACCTGGAGTCTATCCCAGGAGACTCATGGCACAAGGCAGGGTAAGCCCTGGACAGGATGCCAGTCTACATAGGATGCAATCGCACACACACCATGGCCAATTTAGAGATGCCAATCAGCCAACAGTGCATGTTTTTGGACTGGGAGATCAAACCGGAGCACCCGAAGGAAACCGGGAAGACATGCAGACTTCGCACAAACGTCAGGCAAAGGCAGGAATTAAACCCCTCCAAACCTGGAAGTATGAGGCAAACGCGTTAACCACCAAGACACCATGCTCCCTGCGTTAATTCTAATTGCTGAAAAAAAAACTTTATAAATGACTGCTGTGGCGTGACATTTACTGTTTCACAGTCTCTGATTTTATTCTTAGCTCGTTTTGGAATGGGTTTCTTTGGGTTCTCTGTGCCCCACAAAAACATGACAGTGGATGGATTGGCTATAAAGGTATGAGTGAGTTCGTTTGAAAATGTATACCTAGCGATAGACTACTAATGGGACATTCATGGTATATTATCTCCTCTATTGAATCCGTGCGACTCTGTAGAGAAGGGGTGTCCAATCTTATCCACTAAGGGTCGATGTGGGTGCAGGTTTTCATTCCAATCAACCTGATCCCTCCTGTTTAATCCACTGAACTTTGCTTTCAATAGATTTAAGAGTGGCTTCTCCTCGGTTTTAAATGAAAACCCTGTTGCCCTTTGCGGATCAGATTGGACATCCCTGCTGTAGAGGATAAAGCACCTGCTGAAGAGGAATGAATGATTAAATGCTTACAACACGGGGCATCTTAAATGGGCCAACAATACACTTGCGGGTGTGATTAGTGCTCTATGTATCCCTAAACTAGATGGATTAGTGTACGGTGGCTTAGTGGTTAGCACATTCGCCGCACACCTCCAGTGTTCTGCGTTTGCGTCTCGCTCCCGCTCACTGTGTGTGTGTGTGTGTGGAGTTTGCATGTTCACCCCGTGCTTGATGGGTTTCCTCCGGGTGCTCTGGTTTTCTCCCACAGTCCAAAGACATGCTTCTAGGCTGATTGGAGTCTCTAAATTGGCCGTAGTGTGTGATGGTGTGAGTGAATGAGAATGTGTGCGTGCCCTGTGATGGGTTGGCACTCTGTCCAGGGTGTATCCTGCCTTGATGACCGATGACGCCTGAATTAGGCACCGGCTCCCCATGACCCGATGATAGATCGGATAAGCGGTACAGACAGACAATGGATAAGTGTACTTTACATTGTTGGCTGAACTAAAAAAAAAACAACCTTTGTATCAGTTTCTTTCAGTTATTAGATGAAATGCTTCCTAAGTAACCGTAAAAAAAACCCCCCCAGCCCTATAATTGGGTGTAACACGAATGATCTGCCCATTTCCGGGATCTCTGGCGTCACCCCGGATATGTCTGTCGTCATCAGCCTCGCCATATTGAATCAGGAAATCGGGGACCGAGAGCCGGATGCATGTAAACATCCACGTCAGCTGTTCTTTCAGAAACGAGGATTTTTTTTTTTTTCTTCCTTTTTTTCGACTCAAACTGGTGTGTTATTAAGCAGTTCTGCTGGTGATCGGAATACCGGGCTGTGAGTGGGAATAATGACTTCCGTGACGCAGAGGAGCACCTCGGGCCTGGTGCAGCGGCGGACCGAGGCCTCGCGTAACGCCGCCGCCGACAGAGAGAAGAGCTGTGACGAGGACGAGCACGAAGAGCGCCGCGGGGACGAGGACGAGGACGAGCGGGGAGGCTCGAAGGACACGCGGCTCACACTGATGGAGGAAGTGCTGCTCTTAGGACTAAAAGACAGAGAGGTGCGGGATTCTCTCGCTTTAACACACTCATTAATAAGGATTAATTATTAAAAAAATGTACACAGATAACACTTTTTGAATCATTGTATACCTTAAAACCTTTTTATTGATAATAATAATAATAATAATAATAATAATAATAATAATAATAATAATAGCAATTATACTATCGATAATACTCATACTGCTTCAATTACTACTACTAATAATAATAATCTCAAAAGAGAGAGAGAGAGAGAGAGTGTGTGTGTGTGTGTGTGAGAGTGAGTGAGTGAGTGAATACGGCAGACGTTTCTTCAGTTTTCCCAGCTGTCAAAAGTCCTCTTAGTATATTGAAAATCATTTTTAATTGTTTAAAAAAATAAAATATGCGGATTTCTAGATTTACTAATGACGTTATATTAAGTACATGAACATTAGTAACACTAATAGGGGCGTGGCTTCCGAATCTGTCAGTTTCACCGAAAGAGGCGTGGCCTCCCGCACCTCAAAGCTGACACTGTTTATTTCTTCCATTAAACATACGTCGCTGAAATACATCTACAGCCAGATTCCTAGGTATAACTTACACGAAAGCAATGGCAGAGAGAAACAGCTGATCAGGTGATTTGGTGAATTTTTTATCAGATGGCAGATTTAAAGAAGTTTCATTTGTTTTCAAAATATTTATTAACATAAGCTATGTACAAGTTAATTGAATATAGACATATTGCAGTATTATTTCTGATATCTGGTTAATTATTGTGTGTGTGTGTGTGTGTGTGTGTGTGTGTGTGATTTTACAGGGTTACACATCATTCTGGAATGACTGCATATCTTCGGGTCTGAGAGGCTGCATGCTGATCGAGCTCAGCCTCCGAGGACGACTGCAGCTCGAACCTTGCGGCATGAGGAGGAAAAGTCTGCTGGCCAGAAAGGTGTGTTTGCAGAAGTGGGACTAATTACCATTTGTTTAAAGTAAACACACTAGTTACATGTAACAACAAGCACAACCCGGTGATGCTCATGTGCATCAGTCTTACACGCGAACAGCTTGGGTGTTAAGCTGGTTTCTCTTGCTCCTTAGTGTCATAATTGCCCATTGTTCTGGGTAGTGTGGGAGGAGGGAGGGGAATGACATGCATCATTGCATATCAGCTGTAGAGGCTTTGAGTCTGGCAGCGCTGGTGACACTCAGAAAGGCTGCTTGAGAACCCGGTAGTTCACAGTGTTCCTGAGCCTCGCATCTGTTTATCATCTTACCTCATATAACACAGTTTATGACTAAATTCCTCCTTGTTCTTCAACAAGAAAGCAAAGTCACTAGTCTGGCACCCGGTGTCCTGTGATAGTCAGAATGTGCCTGCAGTTATTCTGGGATAAATGTGGAATATCGTTAAATTGTAGCTCTGGAAGCTCTGCTATTTAACTCATAGTTCGTCAGATGTAACTAACCAGAAGATAAAGAATAATCTGTAATTTTGGATTAATGCTAATCATTAATTCTGGAATATTCTTAATCTGTAGTTTTAGAATAGTGTTAACCTTTGTGTTCTGAAATGTTCCTAATTTGAAGTTCAGGAATATTTTTAATCTGTTGTTCTTGAATATTTTTAACTTGTAGTTGTGGAATAATGCTCATCTGTAGTTCAGGAATATTCTTAATCTGTGGTTCTGGATTGTTGTTAAAATATAAGTCTGGAATATTGTTTTTCTTTACCTTTGGAATGTTGGTAACCTGTAGCTTTGGAATATTATTAACCTGTAGTTCTGGAATATTATTAACCTGTAATTCTGGAATATTATTAACCTGTGGTTCTGGAATATTATTAATCTGTGGCTCTGGAATATTATTAACCTGTAGTTCTAGTGGTGGCTGAAGTGGTTAAGCCTCTGGGTTGTTGATCGGAGGATCGGGGTTCAAGCCTCAGCACCACCAAGCTCCAATGTTGGGCAATTGAGCAAGGCCCTTAACCCTCTCTGCTCCAGGGGCACTGTATCATAGCTACCCCTGCGCTCTGACCCCAACTTCCTCAACTGGGATATGCGAAGAAAAGAATTCCACTGTGCTGTAATGTATGTGTGGCGATAATAATAAAGGCTTCTTAAAGGCTTCTGGAATATTATTAACCTGTAGTTCTGAAATATTATTAATCTGTGGCTTTGGAATATTATTAACCTGTAGTTCTGGAATATTATTAATCTGTGGCTCTGGAATATTATTAACCTGTAGTTCTGGAATATTATTAATCTGTGGCTTTGGAATATTATTAATCTGTGGCTCTGGAATATTATTAACCTGTAGTCCTGGAATATTATTAATCTGTGGCTCTGGAATATTATTAATCTGTGGCTCTGGAATATTATTAACCTGTAGTTCTGGAATATTATTAATCTGTGGCTTTGGAATATTATTAACCTGTAGTTCTGGAATATTATTAATCTGTGGCTCTGGAATATTATTAACCTGTAGTTCTGGAATATTATTAATCTGTGGCTCTGGAATATTATTAATCTGTGGCTCTGGAATATTATTAATCTGTGGCTCTGGAATATTATTAACCTGTAGTTCTGGAATATTATTAATCTGTGGCTCTGGAATATTATTAATCTGTGGCTCTGGAATATTAATCTGTGAAATATTGTTAACATGTGATCCAGGAATATTATTAATCTGTAGTTCTGGAATGTTGTCACCCTGTAGTTTGAATGTTTGTAACATGTAATTTGGGCATATTATTAATCTGTAGTTCTGGAATGTTTCTAACATGTAGTTTGGGAATACTTTAACCTCTAGTTCTGGAATACTGTAAAACCAGTATTTCAGGAAGTTTTGTTAACCTTTACTTAAGAATCAGTCTTTGTCTCTTGAATATTGTTTATCTGCTGTTAAACTGTGTGTAAGAATGTCGTAAACATTTAGTCTGGAATGTTGTTAACCTGAACAAAAATGCAAGTGGAAACCTGCATGCCGTGCATAAACAACAACATCCTCTAGATGAGAAAACATTAAACGTTGTCGCTGCACAGTTTCCAAGTGCATTCATTTTAGTTCCTTCTCCCCTGTGTGTTTAGGTGCTGTGCAAATCGGACACACCCACAGGAGATGTGCTGCTGGACGAGGCGCTGAAGCATGTGAAGGAAACACAGCCTCCTGAGACGGTGCAGAACTGGATAGAGTTGCTGAGTGGTGAGAAGAAACACACTTCTCTTTTTTTTTTTTCCAGATACATACATACAGTGGAACCTCGGCATACGAATTTAATCGTTCTGGAGGCGAGGTCTTAAGGCGAAAATTTGTATTGCGAAACGAATTTTCCCATAAGAAATAATTTAAATGCAGATAATCTGCTCACCCAAAAATATGACCAATATTACCAATACGAAGCGTATGTAAACTGTATGACTGCTTACAAAGAACTGACCCAAGCCAAACATTCTATGTCAAGGCTCTTCAGAGGAAGTCGTGCCACCAAGCTAGGGCTAAAAATAGAAAACGACCACCCACGCCAGCGATCTAACAAAAAAAATGCACGAAAAATCACCTAGCTTTTGAACGCATGAGAAAGGCAACGTTGGTATCGTGGGTCGACTCTTTCAAAAAATCCTAAAATTCATAAACTCGGTTGACTTTCCACTGACGCAAACGAGTTTTGAACGGCTCCTGGGTGTACACGCAACAGTGTTTGGTTTGTTTTTATCCCGAAAATGCTTCGTATGCTGCTGCAAATTTCTTGCAAAATTTCAATTCGTAAGGCAAAAAATTCCTAAGGGAGGGCATTCGTATGCTGAGTTTCCACTGTAATGTATATTATACCACAGTGCTGTTGAATTCTCTAATCTGACTAGTCAGGAGAGGAACTAGTGTGTGTATATATAGTATAGGAACTAGAACGTAAGATAAATCACATATTTAGGTAGAAGTATATTAATCTTTGCTTGTATACTTTCTTTGCTTCTGACAGGAGAGACGTGGAACCCCATGAAACTCCACTACCAACTTCGCAACGTTCGTGAGCGTCTGGCAAAGAACCTGGTTGAGAAGGGTGTGCTGAGCACAGAGAAGCAGAACTTCCTGCTGTTCGACATGACCACACACCCGCTGAGCAACAGCACTGTGAAGCAGCGCCTTGTCAAGAAGCTCCAGGAAGCCATGCTCGAGAAGTGGGTGAGGGAGCCGCAGCGCATGGACAAGCGTCTGCTCGCGCTCATCCTCCTTGCACACTCCTCTGATGTGCTGGAGAACGCTTTCACACCGCTGCCGGACGAGCAGTACGAGCTCGCGACAAAGCGCGTACGCTCACTGATCGAGCTCGAACCAGAGACCGAAGCATCCAAATCTGGTGCCAACGAGCTGCTCTGGGCCGTCGTGGCCGCTTTCACCAAATGAACCTGCCTGAGAATGGAAGAGATGGAAAGAATGGGAGAAAGTGGACTTTATATTCGATGAAACTGCTAGAGAGAACAAGATTGTGGCTGCTTGCACCAGATGAAAGGGAATGAGAAAAGACTTTTAGCTCATAACCCTTGGATTTATAGCTTGGGTTATACTGGGCTATACTGGAGGTGGTGGGATTATAATAATGGTGGAGTTAATGAAGAAAATTATTATTATGATGATGATGATGATGATGATGATGATCAAGATCAAAGTACTGTTTCTCAATGAAACCAACCTCCACATCTTGGAGATTTTGTGTAGTTCAGTTGTGATCAAAATAATGTTTCTCGAAGAGATTTCCTTTACATGAGGAGAGCTCGATCTGCTTGCACACAGGTATCCACCGATTCACGTTCAGCAAGAACACGACGGTTTTGCTATCTGGTTACGGAATCACTGCCCTCATTTCCACCTTTCAATAAAACATGGGTTAGGTGAAAAAAATTGCACAACCTTCCTTTACCAAAAGCAAACAGAGTTTACACTTGGGCTGTGGGCCAGTGTGTTTAACAGGTAATAGAAACCCAGTTTAAAGAATACTTTCCATAAAAATGTCAGATGTTGAAGATGTCATAGCTGATCAATCAAACCACATTTGGCTAAAGTTTAAATTTTGGATTTTTTTGTTACATTATTGCTTTACTATTCTATCTGTATGTGAATATTGATTTTTCTTCGTTTATTGTTTCTCAGACTGGCCTTTCTCCCTAACTCATGACCCAGTCGTGCTCTGGCTGAGATCCGGTCCCTGCGTCATTCAGAGGATCTGATGTATTTAATACATCAGATCTTGATTCTCACATTTTTAATTTTTTAAAAATTATTTTCTTAATTTTATTAGAGATTCACTGGCTTGATTGCTGCAAGAATTTTGGGGTTGGCTTCGTATGGAATGACGTTATTCAGGCAAATTTTTAGCTTTTTTTCCCCCCTCATTTTCAATTTTTATTCTACATGATTCAGGGTTTCCCTGAGAAGGGAGAGAGAGAGAGTGTGTGAGTGTGTTTGCAATGCACATGAGTGACTTAATGCACATCATACGTATTTCTGAACTTGACAAAATTTGCACACTTCTTAAAGCAGCCTAGCTGTTTTATTTTTCTGTCCAGCAGATGGCAGTGTAACTCTGAGCCATTGTTTTCCACAGCTCTGCAAGTTGTTGTTCGAGTAGTCGGCTTCCCCTTACCTAGAAGCACTAAGCACTAAATGAATAGCATCACTTACATAGAGCGCACACTTACAGATCAAGAGGAAGACCGCGCAGGGAGTGGATTTTCAGAGTGAATACGTTCCTCTCCATCAGCCGCCTGGAACAAAAACGTTTAACATGAAGTAGGCCAAATTCATTCGTTCTGTATGCTCTTCTGGAAAACTTTACAAAATAGCTTTCAAATGAAAACTGCATCAGGTTGGAGAACTTTCTAGTGAAGGTGTCAACTTCGTCCCCTAAGGAACCAAACTTGAGGCCGATGAAGAAATGAAATGGCCTTCAAGATGTTCAAGAGCATTCACAGTAAAAACAGGCCATGAAGGCAGTTTTATTATCACTTATTTAAAATAAATAAAGTTCAAGGCTGTAACTATTACGGTGGAAAAATGTCCTCTAATTTCTACATACAATCTCTGACACACTAACAAAACTCACAGTTCAAAACCATTTTACCTCCTGACCTTGTCCTACGAAGGGGTTTTCTTAAAATGGATTAAAAGCCGTTATACTTATCATTATGGTATAGTAATATTTATAATATGATTTTAGAAAGTCCAGATTTGTCTGTATTTCAGTGGATCTTTCTGTTCTGTTTGGGTTCTTTATTAGGATGTATGAATTTAATGCGCAGCACGATTATTGGATCAAAAACCTTTGGACCCTGTATCATTATCAAATTTGTCAAATTTTCTGGTCCTGTCTATTGACATGTTTTGTCTATCAGCTTGACCGGCCACTATTTCCACCTGAAACTCATTTTTTGCTGCAAGAAAATGGTAGCAACCAGGAAATCCTTACAGCAACACGCTTTCTGTGAAATGAGAAAGTAAGATCAGTTCATCCCTAGTTCTTATGTCATTCCCCCTTACTGTGAATGAGAAAGTTTGATTGTTGATCTGCTGTTAGCTAACTACTGTGTAGAAGTAGTGCTGGTGTGAGAGGAAACTGGATTTGTACACATGCTTTTTACCTTAATAAAGGACGATCCTTTAAGTGCCTGAACTGGACGGAAACAAAAAGTTCTGCTCTTGGTTTTATTTTCCATCATAATAAATGTGCAGATCCCTTACAGTATTCGGTTAATCTGGGCATACAGTACAGGACACTACAAAAATCTTAGCAGGATTAGGATCTTCAGAATATTTATTTAGAGATGTTTAGCGTTCATTTAACCTAAATGACTTCTTTAATCAATACAAAGATGTTTGCACTGGCGTTAAGAGAAATAAAATACTTTGGGATATGATGTTATTGGAAATAAACAATGACATGGTGGTATGATGTGGAGTTACTGTTATCAGACAATCTAGAAAATTCCAGGATTAGCAACGCAATCTGGCTAACTCAGCTATCAAAATACAATGACAAAGGCCATTAGGTCATAAGTTAATAATTTTATTAGCAATATTCCATGCCCCTAGATTTGTAATACACAATACCCATATTTTAGAAATGTCATTAGTCTTCTTAAACAGACACCAGAACTCTTTTTTTTCTCTGTTACTAGAAAATATTGCACCTGTGACAGACCCCTAAAAAGCCTGGAACTGAGCTCAGGACAAAATATTTCAGTTTTAAGTAAGTCATAACACCGAGTCTGCTTCTCTCTGACATTTGAAGTGTTGTATAAACACTGCAGAGCATTTTGGTATCTAAAATAACCCAACCTGTCATTTTTGTCTTGATAAACCAAGACATATATGAAAACTGTTAACAATTCTTATTTTTGTCTCTTGAAAAAGTTCAGTAGAAAGAATTTGAAATATTTACTAAACAATATGAACACCAGTGCATTATTCTCTATATGTGCTGTAGCATCCTGCTCCGTGCATGCACAAAAGACCAACCAATCAGTAGTCTCACACCTGAAGAAAATGGCTCGGCCTAATGAGTCATGTGATGTGAGTGGTTAATATGTGTCAGCTGACTTGAATTAGTGGTTTAAAAGGAAGGCTTGCAGGCTTCTGAGTTGTTTGTGTTTTGTGGTTTTATGAGTCAGCAGTGAAGCAGTATTACGGCAGGCCTGACGTGTTCTGCTAGTCACCAGTTTGGTCATTATGTGGGCTTGTAAAAGGTAAGTGAAGGTGAACATTTTGCAATGTTAACTTTTATTTTTTTTAGTTTGATTTTGCAATTCTCTTTTGTCTTGCAGGCTCTGGTTACTCTTCTTTGCTTTATTATATTTAAAAGATGTAAGGGCACTTGGAGGTAAGCCATTATTAAACTTGAAGCAGTCTGATACCTTGTGGTGTTTTATAAAATGTATAAATATGATTTTCTTACTAAGTGTGGAGTAAAAGGTCTGCACAGGATTGGTATGGTGTTGCTGCCCAGATCCCTCTGGCTCAGCCTGAGGAACCTACCTCCTTTCATGATGGAGCCCAAATGTCCACAGCCATGAGGAATGAAGGTAAAACCAATAATGAAGCTTTGCAAACTAGTGTAGGCTTCTTTTCATAAGTCATGACAAGTGCCTCTTGATTGATACAAGCCTGTATTCCAAACTTCCAGGATTCCAGCGCCAGAACTTTGTTTCATATGCACAAGCTACACCTAATCAAGATGTTTCAAGCCCTGCTTTTCAGAACAGCTATGGGACTCCCTCTTCAATGAGACTGCAATCTGATAACATGGTCTATTCCTCCTTGCACCAGCAAAGGCCACAAGATACTAATACTTTCCAAGCTAGTAAATTCTTGATGCAAAATGCTAGCTCTTATAGTGGTTCTCGAAGCCAAACCTCAACTGGCTCTGGGCTGTCTCAAGGGTTTACAAGCCTGTATGCTGGTCAGTCAAGCTCTCCTCCTGCCTTTGTGACCCTGCCAGCCTCTGTCAGCACAGTGTCCAATCATTCAGCTTCTAGTACCTCAAGCTCCTACAGTGGTTCTCAAAGCCAAGGCTCAACTGTCTACGGGCTATCTCAAGGTCTTGCCAGTCAATATGGTAGATTCCAGACACAGCAAGGTACAACTCAGCTGAGCTCTGCCCCAGGCTCAACTGTGATCCAACAAGCCTCTCCAAGTGTAGTTTCAAGTGGTTCTACTTCAAGCTCCTACAGTGGTTCTCAAAGCCAAGGCTCAACTATCTACAGGCCATCTCAAGGGCTAGCCAGCCAATCTGGTAGATTCCAAACACAGCAAGGTACAACTCAGCTGAGCTCTGCCCCAGGCTCAACTGTGATCCAACAAGCTCTGCCCCAGGCTCAACTGTGATCCAACACTCTCCAAGTGTCACTTCAAGTGGTTCTCAAAGCCCCTCTGCCTACTGGCAGTCACTAAGCTCACTTTCCAATCACTATGTTGGTTCACAAGGACCACAAGGTTTGAATCAGATAAGCTCTGCCCCAGGTTTAGCTGTGATCGAGCAGGCCACCCCAAGTGTCATTTCAAGTGGTTCTACTTCCAGTTACTCAAGCTCGCACAGTGGTTCTCAAAGCCCGTCCACCTCCTGGCAGTCACTAAGCTCACTTTCCAGTCTATATGTTGGTTCACAAGGACAGCAAGGCTTAAACCAGCTTGGCTCTGTGCCCAGATTAACTGTGATCCAGCCAGCCTCTGACAATGTGGTGTCCAATGGTTCTGCTACTAGTACTTCAAGCTCCCAGACTGGTTCCCAGAGCCAAGGCTCAACTATCTACAGGCCATCTCAAGTGCTAGCCAGTCAATCTGGTAGCTTCCAAACACAGCAAGGTACGAATCAGGTGAGCTCTGCCCCAGGCTCAACTGTGATCCAACAAGCCACACCAAGTGTAGTTTCAAGTGGTTCTGCTTCCAGTAGTTCAAGCTCCTACACTGGTTCTCAAAGCCAAACTGCAGCTGGCTATGGGCTGTCCCAATGGCTTGCTAGCTACTATGGTAGTTTTCAGACACTGCAAAACCAACTGAGCTCTGCTCCTTTAACTGTGACCCAACAGGTCCCTGAGGGTGGAATGTCAAGTGGCCTTACTACCTCTGGTATTTCTTCCAGCTCCCACAGTGGTTCTCAAAGCCCATCTTCCTCTTGGCTCTCACTAGGGATTACCAGGCCTTATAGTAGTACACAGCATGGCATAAACCAACTTGGCTCTGTACCAGAATTTACTGTCATCCAACCAGCTCCTGTGAGGGCTGTGTCCAATGGTTCTGCTACTAGTACCTCAAGCTCCTACAGTGGTTCTCAAAGCCCATCCACCTCCTGGCAGTCACTAAGATCACTTTCCAGTCAATATGCTGGTTTACAGGGACAGCAAGGCTTAAACCAGCTTGGCTCTGTGCCTGGATTATCTGTGCACCAACAGGCCACCCCAAGTGTCATTTCAAGTGGTACTACTTCCAGTAGTTCAAGCTCCTACACTGGTTCTCAAAGTCCATCTACCTCTTGGCTCGCACTAGGACTTTCCAGGCCCTATGGTAGTTCCCAGACACAGCATGGCATAAACCAGCTTGGCTCTGTGCCTGGTGTAACACAGATCCAGCAGGCCACCCCAAGTGGTTCTACTTCCAGTACCTCAAGCTCCTGCAGTGGTTCTCAAAGCCCATCCATCTCCTGGAAGTCACTAAGCTCACTTTCCAGTCGATATGTTGGTTCACAAGGACAGCAAGGCTTAAACCAGCTTGGCTCTGTGCCCAGATTAACTGTGATCCAGCCAGCCTCTGACAATGTGGTGTTCAATGGTTCTGCTACTACTACTTCAAGCTCCCAGACTGGTTCTCAAAGTCCCTCTACCTTTTGGCTCTCCCCAGGACTTTCCAGGCCCTATGGTAGTTACCAGACGCAGCATAGTGTAAACCAGCTTGGCTCTGTGCCCAGATTAACTGCGATCCAGCCAGCCTCTGACAGTGTGGTGTCCAATGTTTCTGCTACTACTACTTCAAGCTCCCAGACTGGTTCTCAAAGCCAAGGCTCAACTGTCTACAGGCCATCTCAAGGTCTTGCCAGTCAATATGGTAGATTCCAAACACAGCAAGGTACAAATCAGGTGAGCTCTGCCCCAGGCTCAACTGTGAGCCAGCAAGCCTTTCCAAGGGTCACTTCAAGTGGTTCTCAAAGCCCCTCTGCCTACTGGCAGTCACTAAGCTCACTTTCCAATCAATATGTTGGTTCACAAGGACTGCAAGGTTTGAATCAGATAAGCTCTGCCCCAGGCTTAGCTGTGATCCAGCAGGCCACCCCAAGTGTCATTTCAAGTGGTACTACTTCCAGTAGTTCAAGCTCCCACAGTGGTTCTCAAAGCCCATCCACCTCTTGGCTCTCACTAGGACTTTCCAGGCCCTATGGTAGTTCTCAGACACAGCATGGCATAAACCAGCTTGGCTCTGTGCCTGGTGTAACACAGATCCAGCAGGCCACCCCAAGTGTCACTTCAAGTGGTTCTACTTCCAGTACCTCAAGCTCCCACAGTGGTTCTCAAAGCCCATCCACCTCTTGGCTCTCACTAGGACTTTCCAGGCCCTATGGTAGTTCTCAGACACAGCATGGCATAAACCAGCTTGGCTCTGTGCCTGGTGTAACACAGATCCAGCAGGCCACCCCAAGTGTCACTTCAAGTGGTTCTACTTCCAGTACCTCAAGCTCCCACAGTGGTTCTCAAAGCCCATCCACCTCTTGGCAGTCACTAAGCTCACTTTCCAGTCTATATGTTGGTTCACAAGGACAGCAAGGCTTAAACCAGCTTGGCTCTGTGCCCAGATTAACTGTGATCCAGCCAGCCTCTGACAGTGTGGTGTTCAATGTTTCTGCTACTAGTACTTCAAGCTCCCAGACTGGTTCCCAGAGCCAAGGCTCAACTATCTACAGGCCATCTCAAGGGCTATCCAGTCAATCTGGTAGATTCCAGACACAGCAAGGTACAAATCAGGTGAGCTCTGCCCCAGGCTCAACTGTGATCCAACAGGCCTCTCCAAGTGTAGTTTCAAGTGGTACTACCAGTATTTCAAGCTTGCACACTGGTTCTCAAAGTCCCTCTACCTTTTGGCTCTCCCCAGGACTTTCCAAGCCCTATGGTAGTTATGAGGTGCAGCATGGTGTAAACCAGCTTGGCTCTGTGCCCAGATTAACTGCAATCCAGCCAGCCGCTGACAGTGTGGTGTCCAATGGTTCTGCTACTAGTACTTCAAGCTCCCAGACTGGTTCCCAGAGCCAAGGCTCAACTATCTACAGGCCATCTCAAGGGCTATCCAGTCAATCTGGTAGATTCCAGACACAGCAAGGTACGAATCAGGTGAGCTCTGCCCCAGGCTCAACTGTGATCCAACAAGCAACTCCAAGTGTAGTTTCAAGTGGTTCTGAAAGCCCCTCTACCTACTGGCAGTCACTAAGCACACTTTCTAATCAATATGTTGGTTCACAAGGACAGCAAGGTTTGAATCAGGTGAGCTCTGCCCCAGGCTCAACTGTGATCCGACAGGCCTCTCCAAGTGTAGTTTCAAGTGGTACAACCAGTATTTCAAGCTTCCACACTGGTTCTCAGCGCCAAAGTACAACTGGCTATTGGTCATCTCAAGGGCTTTCCAGTCACCATGATGGTTTGCAGACACAGCAAAGCACACAACAGTTGAATCAGCAGGCCTCAAGCACTTTAACATCCAGTCACTCTAATGTGAGTACTTCAAACACCAACAGTGCTTCTCAAAACCCTAGTTTGTCTCAAGCAGCTGGCAACTATCTTGGTGTACAGAACCAGAATATCCAGAAACCAGGGGCCTTCAATCAGCAGGTTCCTGCTCTGTGTATAGGTCAGTACTCTTGTAAAAATGATTTCAGTAGCTCCTCTAACATTTCCAAGCTTTCCTGATTGTGAATGTGACCATGGGCAATGTCTTCCCTTGAATCCTTGCTTGAGTTTTAAAGGCCTTCTGCCCTGCTTAACTCTGGTAAAGCCAAGTGTGACTGTATTGCTTAATATAAAATGCATTCTGTCTAAATGATCTATTAAAGCATTCTTGCAGTATTCCATTTTTGCTCTGTCTTTTTTGGGTCTCCCTGTTTAGTGTGATAGGTTTTTATAAATGTCTTGGTTCTGTTAACTGTGTAACAAAAGGTTTTTAGAAGCTGAGAAGTCTGATACTGGTCCAGGGCTTGAATGCTAATGTGTTTAAAAGTGGCAAAGACCAGTGAACTAATTGGGGGTTTAATTGGCACAAATGTTAAATATAACAGTGCCTTGAATGTAGGGTTGCATCAGGTTAAACCATTGTAATGCCATTAACCTTGAAGTGTGGTCAAAATTTTAGTGTTCTAAACAGTATTGGAAAGTTGTGTGGGGTGGGGTTTTTTTTTTTTTTTTTTTTTATTTTAATTTAAATATTAAACTGTCTGATGCAAAGGCTTAGGTTTTACCTGTTAAGATGTATGAGCATTTAACAAAGCTGATTCAACTCTTAGTGTTGAATCCTAAATGGAAGTCACATGAGTGTTCAGAATGTACCCTGTTGTAACAAATTAAACTTTGAGCAGATAAATCTCGGAAAGATTGTCTTGGTTGCCAATCTTAATGTTAATTACCTCAATGAAAGGAAAGCTATTTATATATGGTTTCCTAAGTATAAACTTGACACCTAACCAAATTTTTGGTGTTAAAATGTAGATGTAAATTGGGATTATACATCCTGAATCTACACAAAATCCACTGTATTGAAGTGGAGCAAGAAATCCAACCCAATATCTTGTGAAATAAAGATCATCAAATTGTGATTTGTATTACCCCCTTACATGTGAAAGTTCCAATGCAGTTGAATAGAGGCCATCTCTGTGCAATTAGTGTCACATGACCTTAATATAAATTCATCTGTTCCTGGTGGATCTGAGCCAGTTAGAGAACATACCTAACCAGACCAAGGTGTGATAAAGCATCAGGATTTGATTATAAAAAATATCCCAATCAAATTAAATCCAGTTTTAAAATTGTAATGGATAAACAAATGTGTCTAGAGGAGGCCTTCCACCAAATCACTGCCCAAGTAAAGAGAGAATAGGGTCAGTAATGAGCTTCAGAATTAAGTGTGTCTCCGCCAGATGGCGCTCTAGTTATCTGAATGTAAAAACTGTTTTCCTGAGACCAGGGAATTAGGGGGTGAACAAAATATGCAAATGTCCACATGAAATAACTTTTATTTTGAAGAAAATGAATTACAGAAGCAACAAAACAGAAGAGTCATTAGGTTGAATATCAATTAGTTGCAAAATAGTTCAGCCAATTAAAGCTGACTGATACAACGGAGGTCAAAATGTCAAATGTTTTGAAATCATAAGAGGCACGGACAAGTTTTTATCAGCAAAGAGGAATACTATCAGAACCTGGGGGTATATCAAGGCTTTTCACACTACAGGTACCAGCACTGTCATTTCCCTGTAGAACAGCACAATGTATTGTTTTAATCCTTATTGCACTATTAGCATATGCAGTACTCATATTGCAGAACATTGCTATGTACAAATGATCATATTTTATTGAGTTCTGTGAGCTTTCTCACAGACCCCAGTGGCATTACTGCGGTATAAATGATTGCAAGCTAATTTAAGTATGACCATTACAAACTCACCAGTTTGTATTAATATATTGCAAGGCTTGCCATTATTGCAGAGGGCAGAAATAAAATTGTAATGTTGTATTTTTTCTATCTTAAAGAACAAAAATATGCACAAGTCATACTCCACCCAAATTTGTAAAAGTCATCACAGCAGAGCTTCAGGCATGAAAGAGGTCTGGTTACAATGTGATTAGAAGGAGTTGCAGCCAATCAAGTGACAGAGAATGGTAGGTGATAGCTGATTTATCCTCTTTGTGGATTACATGTTTAGATTTTAAGATGTTTAGATGTTTGTTTTTTAGTATAACTTTAGTTATACTAGATAAGAATAAGTGCCCTGGGTTTTTGATCATGTTTTTCTATCATGCATTCTCCCAAATAATTATACACTATAATTTCAGGGGTTGGGCTTGGCCCCTTAGTTCCAGTGACAGGAACTCTTAATGCTTCAGCATACCAAGACACTTTGGACAATTTCATGCTCCCAACTTTGTGGGAACAGCTTGGGGATGACCCCTTTGGGATGAATTAGAGCAGAGACTGCGAGCGAGGCCTTCTCGTCCAACATCAGTGCCTGACTTCACAAATGTGCTTCAAGAGGAATGGTCAAAATTCCCATAAACACACTCCTAAACCTTGTAGAAAGCCTTCCCAGAAAAGTAAAAGCTGTTATAGCTGCAAAGGGTGGGCCAACTCTATATTACATATAGAGTGCATGTAAAGACAGACATCACAGTTTTGACCTGGCTCACAGTCTCCACTCTAATTCATCCCAAAGGTGATCTATCGGGTTGTACAGGCCTGTCAAATTCCTCCACACCAAACCCGTTCATCCATGTCTTTATGGACCTTGCATTGTGCCCTGGGGACATCCCCGAACTGTTCCCACAAAGTTGGGAGCATGAAATTGTCCAAAATGTCTTGGTATGCTGGAGCATTAAGAGTTCTTTTCACTGGAACTAAGGGGTCGAGCCCAACACCTGAATACACTGATTTGGAGGGGTGTCCGGAAACTTTTGGTAAGATAGTGTATATTTCCCAGAACCAGATAA
>JAUCMX010000015.1:19765484-19840484 GCA_033459395.1 Hemibagrus guttatus | reverse complement strand
TGAGGGGAAACTTAAGGTAGAAACCTTGAAAGGATCCAGATTCAAAAGGGAACCTCCTCCTCAAGTAGGTGACACCGGAGAGTGTACTGTTTGTGCAGTTATGTAACCTGTTCATTCTACTTTTAACAGGAAGTCTCTGTTGTTGATATTATCAAATGTTCACTGATGGAGACTTGAGAGCTCCATCTTAATCTTTCCAAACTGTGCAGTTTTGCTGAGCTTGGACCTGATGATCTTTGCTCCCAAAAGTGGAACATGAATTCATCTGCCGTTGCCTTGCTGTGTGCTTGTCAGTAGCTCAGTGCTTAATGTATTGGGCTACTGATTGTAGGGTTTTGATTGTTAATCCCAGGACCACCGAAGGCACTGCTGAGCCCCTGAGCCAAGGTACTTAACACTTAGCTGTTCAGATGTATGAATGAGATAAATGTAAGCTACTCTGGATAAGGGTGTGAGATGCTTTTCTGCTGTCTATATGTGTATAAAGAGTGGTTATTTGAGTTACTGTACCAGTTCAAACCAATCTGATCATTCTTTTCTAAAATTGCTCATCTGTTAAAGGTGTATCCACCTGCACAAACGCCCTTCACTGGATGTTTTTTGTTTTTCGCACCAGTCTGTGTGTTGTGTAAAAATTCCAGGAGATCAGCAGTTTCTGAAATACTCAAACCAGCCCATGGCACCAACCTCTGTACCGCTGTGAAAGTCACCGAGATCACATTTTTTTTACTCCGAGTGTGTGGATATCCGCAAGGTTAATGGGTTTTTCAACATACTTTTTTCCCCCCTCTGCTTTGTCACTTTCTCTGCTCTGACACTCCAAGCTGAATTGGACAGAAGAGAAAATACGAAGGTTCGTGTTACAATTCATAAAGCGTTCCATTCTTTAACCCTGACTGATTGAGCATGCATTTAAATGATCTTTAATGGTGTTGGTAAATTGTAAGTAAATTGAGCTAAAAGTGTTCCTGATCTTTATTGCCTCAGCTTTTTTTTCTACCTCTCTCGGCTCCACAGTTTGACCTACTTCACGAGGACATTAATCAGATGTCCGTGGTACTTTGACTCGCATCACTTCCTCCGAGTCCCGAGGACGCTGGAGGGCCCTCATCATACGCTTGTGTGTGTTCGTATACTTTCAGTGATTCTAATCATGTCAGTGAATTTTGGAGTCAATCTGGTATCCTCTCTCTCTCTCTCTCTCATGAATTTTAATGCACCACCTTCGGCGTATGTGCATCACATTAACACAGCGGCTCCAACAGAGATGTTTTGCTTCCTTTTTTTGTCACTTTCTATTGCTGTTGTAATCACACAGATTAACAGCCATTTTAGGGCAGAAGTGAGCTGCATGTCAATAATTGTCGCGGGTTTTGACTTAGCGACATTATATACGCATGAGGCTGATGCTCCTGATCAAAAAGGATGGGAGCTGGAAATTTATTGAGTTGAGCGAGACTCTTTTCACTTTCAGAGGCAAAGAAATATTTCATGAAGACTTCAGAGCTCAGCAGCGTAAGATGTTTTCTCAGCTATCACTCGGTTGCCTAGCGGTGCGTTCAAAACGTCATCTTCCCGTCAACTGAACTGAACCAGAGTTAGCGCCTAAGCACTCGGAACCTTACCTGACTCTGAAATGAACTCCTGAACGAACCATGGGCCTTGAGGGTGATGTGATTCACCGTCTTGCCATATTTACTGCTCACTCCACCGCTGTGAAGATGAAAACCGCTCATAACACACGCATTTCCAAATGACTCAAAATCATCCTTGTTATTTAGAACATGAGTTATGATTTCTGATGCCTGTGAAGCACACTAAGCTCTGTGACGGAGTCAAATATTATTTTAGTCTGATTAAGTGTCTTGAATAAACATCCGCCACCCAGCCTTTTTGATAACGGATAAAACAGGTGCATACATTTACATATTTACAGAAAAGAAAGTGTAATTAGGCAAGCTCGAGATGCCTGACTTGTGTAGCGAGGGTTTGCGGCTTGGCTTGCATGCAGTGAAGGTTTGGCAAGCTCTCTTCCACAGTTCAGAGTCTGCACTCGGCTGATCTGGCTCACGACTGATTAGATGGCCTGATTCCTTCAATTATTTACATTTGAGGCAGTGGCCATATCGGAGGGAACTGTGCGGAGGGCACATTAGCTCTTGTTTGGGTTTTAAGGAAACAGATTGGAGATAGGCTGACACTGTTGGGAAGCTCTGGCATGAACGTTCACATGCCTGGATCTGTAAGATGGACTAACTCTCTAATTCTGCACGTTAGAGAGGTAATCTAGTGTGGAATATATAAAAAACTGCTGTTATATAAGAAACAAATCCACAGCTGGGTGACGTGGTGTAGCTCGAAACAATACATGAACTGTTACATATTTAAAGTCGAATATTTTCCAATAATTTGTCAAAACTAACCAATGTTTATTTTATTAGAGAACGACATTTAAAAAAAAAAAAAAAAATCAGTTTATAGTTAAATGTATGTTATGTTGGGTTTTATGTTTTCCTCTTTCTTGAAGCTTGCCATGTTACTGATACCCTGGAAAATCCTTTGTCCTGAAGACTTACTCACTGTTACATTTACATTTCTGTCACTTAGCAGACACCCTTACATTTTTATCTCATTTTATACAACTGAGCAATTGAGGGTTAAAAGCCTTGCTCAGGGGCTTAGCTGTGGCAGTTCGGTGGACCTGGGATTCAAACTCACAACCTTCCGAATGGTAGGCCGTCGTCTTAGCTACTAAGCTACCACATCCCCCCCTGTTACAATTCACTGACACTGGAGACTCATTCCATTCATGTAAATAATCATTTCTTCACATATAAAATGTTGATAATTCAGCAGCTCTGTGGTACATTGCCTTGGGAGTGTGATGCAGCTTGACACGAAACACTACCATCTGATTAATCAGAAGGTGTTGATTTATTTCCCAGGACAGCAGCTCTGACGGTTGTTCCGGCTGAGAGACAAATCAATAGGTGCTTCCCAATTCGCACACTTAAGCCCTATTCTGTGTCATTGTGTAGTATAAATAGTGTGAGCAAGTAATGCACTTCAAATATCCAGATGATTAACTTTTCCATTCCACAAGGTTAAATGTAAATATAAATGCATAAAAAGTGACAATCATATTCATATACATTAATAAGTAACCTTCTGGAGGCGAGTTCTTAAGGTGAAAATTTTGTACTTTGTGAAATGAATTTAGAAATAATGTAAATGCAGATAATCCGTTCCAGCCACCCAAAAAATATTAGCAATATGACCAATACGAAGCGTATGTAAACTGTATGGCTGCTTACAAAGAACTGACCCAAGCCAAGCATTCCATGTCTTGGGTCCTCACAGGAAGTCGTGCCACCAAGCTTGGGCTAAAAATAGAAAAGCCCGCCCACGCCACCGATGTGTCAACAAAAAAAATGCCCAGAAATTCAGGTAGCTCTTGAATGCATCCCAAAGGCAACGTTGGTATCGTGGGTTGACTCTTTCAAAACAGCTTTCTCTGACTGAAATAAAAATTCATAAACTCGCTTCAGTTGGCTTCCCACTGGCTTTCCACTGTCGCAACTTAGCTGGCGTTCGGTTCGGTTTCTTAGTATGCCGATAATACTTCGTATGCTGATGCAAAATTCTTGCAAAATTTCAATTCTTAAGGCAAAAATTCCTAAGGGAGGGCATTCGTATGCTGAGGTTCCACTGTATTTTCAATTCATGACACACCCCTAAGTTTTTCATTCCTGACCTATGTAGGTACCCTTCATAGAACCACACAGAATATGGGGTTTTGTCTAAACACCGGAGCACAGAAACCTGAAAAATATTAAATCATTTCCTGAAAGCATGATACAAATGAGTAGAAAAATCTAGTTCCAGGTACTTGCATTAACTAAGCATCTTTTTATTCAGCTGCTAATTGAAAAGCTGTTAGTCATTCCCAGATCTAAAACATTCCTCTGCTTAATGGCGTCCTTGGAATGTGAGCTACACGGCTGATGAAAGCGTTTTGCTGGAAACCTACTGCGATCTCATTTTAACGGCGAGAATGTGCTTGTGTCGGAAGAATTATCTCCCATATGTTATTTTGTAATGACGTTTGAATTCTAGCTTTCTCTCCACACCACACAAAGCAAGGCGCAGAATTATGCTGAGGGATCTGTATATCCTGTTTGAGTTTATTATCGCCCAGACCGTCCCTGTTAAAATCATTTGGCATGCTTTCCGCTACTCATCCTCTGTCTAAACTGTCCTCTCTCTTTTTTTTATCGTCTCATTTGCAAGGTAATTTCTAATAAGGATTTATTTTGACACATGGGAGTGTAAAGTGGGGGTAAATTCGATTTGAAAACTCAATTACACAACCGTGGTGTGAAGCAGATGAGTCCATACGGATAGACAGAGCTGTGGCCAGGAAAATAGAAGAAACTTTTTTTGCAAAGCCTGAGCTCTTAAATCCCACCTGAGCTGCTTGGTTTTTTGGTGTGTTATCTAATTATCGACCTAAAAGAGCAGATCGCCGGCAGCCGGTTTGTCTCTTTAAACCACAGAGCCGTGAGCCAGAGGTCTGTTCGATGGCAACAGGAGAAGCACGAACCTGGCTTAAAGAGCAGAATGTCATCATCCAAACACGATTGGCACGGCCAGCTCAATCCCGAAATTGCTTCCAAACCATTTCCAAATATTGATTAATGACACGGTGGGTGTGTAAATCCACTCTCACATCCCATCTGGGCAGAGTGGCAGGGTTATTATTGTTTCAATAGAGGCAGCACCATCTCTGTGCTTCTTTTCTATCCTGCCATTCTGTTTGAACTAAAAGGAGTACAGACGAGACACTTCAGGCAGCAATGAGATCAGTGTCTTCTCACTGTGCAGGAGGGATTTCTCAACACTGTCCGAAAATCTCTCACAGTAGTTTTTTCTTCCCCAAGAGATGTATACAGAAGTATATATCATCTGCTGGGAAAATATTCCGATAGCTCTGCTTGAGAGTTTATAAAGCAAGTAAATGTGGCCTTGTACAAATGATCAGAAAACTCAACATAATTCTGTTGGGTTTTTATTTTCTCAACTCATTATACTGTTTATTTTTATTTAGTAATTTTTTTGTAAAATGTGAAATGATCCACATTTTAGAGTGACAAAGCCATAAAAAAAGGAAAATCAATAATAATAATAATAATAATAATAATAATAATAATAATAATAATAATAATAATAATACCAATTGAACCGTAACTGGGCTAAAAAAATTATTTGCTTTACAATTAAAGTATAAAAATAATATAATGTGAAGATCAGAACAATCTGGTGGTTAACTGAACTGCATATAAAAAGTGCTTTAACTTTTTTCTCAGAGACCAAAAAAAGGAAATTTGTGTTCATGTTCAGTATTGAGTGTCTTTGTCATGTTCCACTCTACAGTGGTGTTTAATATGAAGTGCATATGAAAGTAGACACTCAGGACTTGTATTGACTTGAATTTGTAGTGTTTCAGAAGTATTTCTGTTTTTCCCTAGCCTACTATGGGCGATATATTCATGGAAAAAACGGTTATTTTGTTCCACACAAATGTTTCTATCTTCAAAGTAAATGTTGATATCAAACCCATTTCTGCTCTCTGAGATGCTCCAAATGCTTCTTCATAAGCATTTCAACCACTAAAATTCTGTGTAAGGTTATCCAACAGAGGGAAAAACACACGTCTCACACTGAAATGAGTCCCGACTCATTTTATATCAGAGTCCCAGCCATAACATCATTCATTTGTTTACACTGATTGAAAATGTCCCACAATGGTACACCAGTGTGCTGGTAAAACAGGTTATTTTTGAATTGCTGTATTATATTAACAGCCACCGTTCTGTTAAACTATATGTGGAAAAGGAAATTTGGGAGCAACTGGGGGATTGTGTTTGTCTGAGGGCTCATTCCTTAACCAGGCTTGTGTTTCTCCTCGTGGCATTAAGCATGAGCTCATGGCTCTGTGGTTTGAAGAGACGAACCAGCTGTCAGCGATCTGCTTTCTCATGTCGCTAATTAGGTAATGCACCAAAAGCTCAGATGGAATTTTAGGAGCTAACTAGTGCCTACATTGAAGTTTTGTAGTGCCCAATAAAAAAGGGAACAGATTTAGGGATTTAGGTCTAGTTCCAACAAAACAAATGTCATTACAAATGGCTCACCATTATCTATACACTATAAAGGCCACATGAACACTATTACAAATGCTTCACCAGCACTGCTCTACTATAGATGTGTCCCAAACTACTATGTAGGCCACATAATGACTATTACAATGCTTCTGCATCACCACTCCACTGTGGATGTGTCCCAAACCACATTCCATCCGCAATATAGGCAACATCAACTCTATTACAACTGCCTCACTATCACCAGTCTTCTGTGGATGTGTCCCAAATTACACTCTACTGACTATATGGGGAACATGAACACTATTACAAATGCCTCACCATCACCAGTCCTCTGTGGGTGTGTCCCAAACTACCCTCTATTCACTATATAGAGAACATGAACGCTATTACAAATGCTTCTCCATCATCATTTCTCTGTGGATATGTCTCAAACTACACTCTATTCAATATGTAGGTCACATAAGTACTATTACAAATGCCTCTCCATCATCAGTCCACTGTGGATGCGTCCCAAACCATTATGTAGGTCACATAAATACTATTACAAATGCTTCACCATCACCAGTCCACAGTGGATGTGTCCCAATCTACACTTTATTCACTATATAGGCCATATAAACACACTTAAAAATGCCTTATCAGCATAAGTCCACTGTTTCTGTGTCCCAAACCATATTTTATTCACTATATAGGGCATATTAACACTATGGATGTGTCCCAAACCCCATTCCATTCACTATATAGGCATCAATAACACATTTAAAACTGCCTTACCAGGACAAGTCCACTGTGGCTGTGTCCCAAACCACACTCTAATTACTACTAAGACATATAAAGGCTACTTTTAGTCCACATTATTTTTTTGGTACTCAATAATTATAATTGTGCTGATGATGATGATGATGATGATGTTGATGATGGAGAGGAGGAGGATTAAGACAAGCGGACAAACATAAATGACTCCATATCTTTTTTTTCTTGTTCTTAAGGCACTAATTGTCAGTCTTCTCAGGCATTACAGCACCAAATGGCATTGACTATCGGCCACATTTTAATCCCCCTCCACCTTTCTCTTGGCTCTGTCCTCAACCTACCATCAACGTGTCTGCAGCGGGGGCACCTTCATCCACAATTACAGTGTCTCAGTTAATTAGAGGAACCTTAATGACAATCAGCTGCCACCCCCTTGTACATCCCTAGATTTATTTGCTGGATTTGCCGGTAATTAAGCTGGGTGCAACCAGCCAGAAGAGAAAGGCTTTACCGGCTAACTATATAAAGCAGTTTGTTCTTGGGGCACTTACCTGAATATTACAGCACAATTAGCATGTATGGTAGTGAGTGATCATAGAGCTGTGCAGTACAAAGGGAGACAAGGTTCTTTAATGGCCTAACATTAGATCTAATTCAGGATTTGGTGGGAAATGCCTCGAGTAAAGCCTAGCATTTGATAAGAACTCTATAGCTTCGTATCTTAACCTGAAACTGTGTGAACTGTGTTTCCATTCATGTCAGAACTATTTTCAGATTCCTAGATACTCTAAATGGCCAAAAATGTATCTGACCTTCACTTGAGCATCACAGCCATATGTGGTTTGGTTCTTTCCCAAACTGTTACCACAAAGTTGGAGCACACAATTTGTATAAAAAATCCTTGTATGTTGTGGTATTGCAGTTTCACTTGAACTAAGAGGCTGGAAACTGTTCCAGCATGAGAGTGTGATGTTCTGGTGGGAAGCTGAGGGTCCTGGAAGTCATGTGGATGTTGCTTTAACACTTTAACACCTATTTAAACATTGTTGCAGACCAAATACATCTTTTCATGCTAACACTATTCCATAATAGCAGTGCCTCTTCAAGCAGATGATGCTACACTGTACATTTTTTGATGAAAGGTTCAATGAATGTGACATAGACTTAGGTCACTTGGTAGTTAAGGCATTGGACTACTGATTGGAAGGTTGTGAGTTCGAATCCCAGGTCCACCAACCTGCCACTGCTGGGCCCCTGAGCAAGGCCCTTAACCTACAATTGCTCAGTTGTATAAAATGAGAAAAACTGTAAGCAAATGCCAGAAATGTAAATGTACTTGGCCACCAAATTATCCAGATCTCAGTCAGATCAAGCATCTGTGGGACGTGCTGGCCGAATAAGTCTGATCCATACCGATTATAGATCTCAATCCAATCAAGCATCTGTGGAATGTGCTGGACGATCCATGGAGGCCCAACCTCACATCTTACAGGACTTAAGGGATCTGTTGCCAATGTCTTGATGTCAGATACCACAACACAACTTCAGAGGTCTTGTGTAGTCCATGTCTCGACACATCAGAGTTGTTTTGGTGGCAAAAGCTAGACAGTTAAAAAAAAAGAAAGTTAGACAGTTAGGCGGTTAATGTTATGGTTGATCTGTTTATATCATGAAATTATACATAAACAGTATTGGTATCATAGAGAGTGGAATTTATTTACTCTTTCTGCGTTACATTCAGAAAGAAGGCCGTCTTGGTAGGCAGCGTTCCTGAGCTGCATTTGTGCTCCTGAGATAAATGTCCCATTTAGAGGGCAGTGTAAGGACAGCTGTCTTCTAATGTTCCTTATTTTGGAAAAAATTGAAAGCTGTATCACATATTGCTGGGATTCATTTACAGTTAAAATACTGCCCAAGGACAACAAGAGCAAACTTACAGGATTACTGTGTGTAGCGGCCTGGGAAATTTCTTGGTGAATACATGATGACTTTTTCTTCTCAAAGTTACAGCAAAAGTAGCCTGTAAGGGCAAAAGGAATTTTATTAGAAATCATATCTATATTTACATCATAAACTATTTTAAGAGTCTTATCTCTGTTTGTTAGAGTGAATATTATTCTTAGCAGACAGCTTTTTGCAATTCTTACCAGCTTATAAATTGTGACCTCATAAGATGAGCACTTTCCCTTTCCTTTCCTTTCCTTTCCTTTCCTTTCCTTTCCTTTCCTTTCCTTTCCTTTCCTTTCCTTTTTCCTTTCCTTTCCTTTCCTTTCCTTTCCTTTCCTTTCCTTTCCTTTCCTTTCCTTTCCTTTCCTTTCCTTTCCTTTCCTTTCCTTTCCTTTCCTTTTTCCGCCTCAGACATCATAGATCCAGGCTAAAGAGCAGATCATGTAATCACATGATTGGTGCAACTTTGTCAAGAGTAATAAGGATTTCTCCACACATTTATTAGCTGATAAATGTAAAACAGCCCAGGATCCAGAACATGCTATGAAACAGCAATTGACATAGCACTTCCTATAAAATAGCCTTCGATCCAGCACTTCCTATAAAATAGCCTTCGATCCAGCACTTCCTATAAAATAGCCTTCGATCCAGCACTTCCTATAAAAAAAGCACTTGATCCAGCATATCTTATAAAATAGCCCTTAAACCAGCTCTTACTAAAAAATAGCCCTTGATCCAGCACTTCCTATAACACAGCTCTTGATCCAGCACTTCCTATAAAACAGCACATGATCCAGCACTTCCTATAAAACAGCTCTTGATATAACACATCCTTTAAAATAGCTCTTGATCCAGCACTTCCTATACAACAGCTCTGAATCCAGCACTTCCTATACAACAGCTCTGAATCCAGCACTTCCTATACAACAGCTCTGAATCCAGCACTCCCTATACAATACCACTTGATCCAGCTCTTCTTATAAAATAGCCCTTAAACCAGCTCTTACTAAAAAATAGCCCTTGATCCAGCACTTCCTATAACACAGCTCTTGATCCAGCACTTCCTATAAAACAGCACATGATCCAGCACTTCCTATAAAACAGCTCTTGATATAACACATCCTTTAAAATAGCTCTTGATCCAGCACTTCCTATACAACAGCTCTGAATCCAGCACTTCATATACAACAGCTCTGAATCCAGCACTCCCTATACAATACCACTTGATCCAGCTCTTCTTATAAAATAGCCCTTAAACCAGCTCTTACTAAAAAATAGCCCTTGATCCAGCACTTCCTATAACACAGCTCTTGATCCAGCACTTCCTATAAAACAGCACATGATCCAGCACTTCCTATAAAACAGCTCTTGATATAACACATCCTTTAAAATAGCTCTTGATCCAGCACTTTCTATACAACAGCTCTGAATCCAGCACTTCCTATACAACAGCTCTGAATCCAGCACTTCCTATACAACAGCTCTGAATCCAGCACTCCCTATACAATACCACTTGATCCAGCTCTTCTTATAAAATAGCACTTAAACCACCACTTTTCTTTTTTTCATTGCTTTCATTATGACATGTTTAAAATTTAGAATAAACAAATTGGTCCAGCGTTTTAGTTCATTTGTATTTTCCTTTACAGAAAACATCCACGATTTAATAGGACACCTGACCAAGCTTACGTCTGCTATGCTTACAGCTCACGTCAAGAATGTCGAGTTCGTAATCTTTTCAGTAATTTTCCTTGCACATCAATAAAATTGTAACATCTACATTGAATTGATTTGAAGATTCAATTCATCAAGTCATCATATACCACAGTGGAGCTGAATTCTTGAATCTGATTGGTCAGAAAGTGTGCATTAACTTTATATATCCACATGGATAAGACAGCAGATCTGGCTGTGACATAAACAGGGTTTATATCAATGAGCTCGTTCTAATATGTTATTGTTTCCATAGAAACAGCTCATGGGACTTTTTGAATGGACGCTGCCCATAGTCCAACAGCAACAACAAAAATGATATTTGTTGACATGGTGAAGTTTATGCTGTTTATATCACATTTATGAAAGCGGTCTTGAGTATCAGCACTTTGTAACAGTCACGGTTTCCCAGCATGGGGAAAATTTCAGGACAGAAGAGTTTGCACTTACACGGTTCCTCATTAGCAGCAAGCTGTGTTTTCTGTCTCGTTAACTTGGAGGAAGAAAAAAAAGAAAGGCTGCTGAGGGTAAGACTGTTTATCGATGCTATAAAGTTAGTGATTAAAAAAATTTACTTGTCTAGTGAATGTTAAGTGTGCATTAAAAGTAACTCTTGTATTAACTCTTAACTGTAAAAGTGTTACAGGTTGTTCATTCATTCATTCATTCATTCATTCATTGTCTACCGCTTATCCGATCTATACTCGGGTCACGGGGAGCCTGTGCCTATCTCAGGCGTCATTGGACATCAAAGCAGGATACACCCTGGACGGAGTGCCAACCCATTGCAGAGCACACACAAACTCTCATTCACTCACACAATCACGCATTACGGACAATTTAGAGATGCCAATCAACCTACAATGCATGTCTTTGGATTGGGGGAGGAAACCAGAGTACCCGGAGGAAACCCCTGAGGCCCGGGGAGAACATGCAAACTCCACACACACATGGCGGAGGCGGGAATCGAACCCCCAACCCTGGAGATGTGAGGCAAATTGTTATTTAATGAATACAAATATTTAAAAAAGTCTCCCTCTGTCTCTCTCTCTCTCTCTCTCTCTACCTCTGCCCCTGCCCCTCCCTCCCTCCCTCCCTCCCTGCCCCTGCCCCTCCCTCCCTCCCTGCCCCTGCGCCTCCCTCCCTCCCTGCCCCTGCCCCTCCCTCCCTCTCTCTCTCTGCCCCTGCCCCTCCCTCTCTCTCTCTGCCCCTGCCCCTCCCTCCCTCTGCCCCTCCCTCCCTCTCTCCCTCTGCCCCTCCTTCCCTCTCTCTCTCTCTGCCCCTCCCTCCCTCTCTCTCTCTGCCCCTCCCGCCCTCTCTCTCTGCCCCTCCCTCCCTCCCTCTCTCTCTCTGCCCCTCCCTCCCTCTCTCTCTCTGCCCCTGCCCCTTCCTCCCTCCCTCCCTCCCTCTCTCTCTGCCCCTCCCTCCCTCTCTCTCTGCCCCTCCCTCCCTCTCTCTCTGCCCCTCCCTCCCTCTCTCTCTGCCCCTCCCTCCCTCTCTCTCCCTCTCTCTCTCTCTCTCTCTCTCTCTCTCTCTCTCTTCATTCATTCCACTTTACTGGTCTTTCCCATGCTTTAGGAGTATTTACATTCTCCAAAGTGTGTTTCAGAATAAAATATTATGATTACCATAAATTATTAGACAATAGCGCTGGACTTCATGCATGTAGCTCCACGCTTGAGTCTATACCATGCAAGAAAACAACCATAAGTTCAGGGTCAGAATCGTTACTGAGACGTGACATGCTCACGTAAATCCCGTGCAAATTTCTGTATAGCGTTCAATCTCTGAATAACGATGTGCACAATTTCTGTATTAACTCCTCACGACACATCTGGATATGGCTCCTAACACTTAAACCGTCTAATCACATGCACACAGCTGGCATGTTGAAAAGCAGATAATTAGAAACACAAGTCTATAAAAATCGACTAGGTCCTTGATCAACAACTTTATCAGGGCAGAACAGGTAATCCAGAGCAGATTTATACACCGCTGTGAACGCTGCTGAAATCCACTCGCACACTTCATCCTCCCTTCCAATTTGTTGATTTTTTTTTTTTTTTTTTAGGAATGCTGACCCTGTAGCTGGAGAGTTGAAAGGGCTACACATGTAGCAGTAATGAGTCTCTCTCTCTCTCTCTCTCTCTCTCTCTCTCTCTCTCTCCACACACACACACACACACACACACACACACACACACAAACAAAAACACCCTATACAAACACAACACGGACACGGACTGCTGATGGGGTGGCTTTTTGTCCTGGTAATAAACAGACACAGCATTTAAGAGCCTCCAGACTGGTGTGTGTTTTGTATAACGGCTTCCATTTAATTAAAAACTGCACAGAAGATGGGTCAACATGATGACCTTTTGTATTTAGAGGTTTGGTGTGTGTGCGTGTGTGTGTGTGTGTGTGTGTATTTGGACTGTAAACCTCAGCCTTTATCTTCTGTCTCTGTCGTAAAAATAGAATCGATAAGAACAGAAAAGAATCAAACAAAGAATAAAAAATAGAATTTCAATAAAATACATGATACAATACAATGCTTAACAATATGATGCATCTATACAATAAAATACAATCTGATTTGGCTTCATAAAGCTACTCTGCAGTAGGCCTATTATTATTCCATTAATGATGATGATGATGATGATGATGATGACGATGTAGAGAACAGTTATTTTAAGTATAAAAGTTACAGGCAAATCACTTTATGAGCCTGTTTACATGTCGGCTTAAAAATAATTTCTTTTTAATTATTTTTCCCACACCAGCTGTTTGTGCTCTATTATTTTTTTATAATAATAATAATAATAATAATAGAGAGTGTGTGTGTACCCTGCGATGGGTTGGCGCTCCGTCCAGGGTGTATCCTGCCTTGATGCCCAATGACGCCTGAGATAGGCACAGGCCCCCCGTGACCCGAGTATAGTTCGGATAAGCGGTAGACAATGAATGAATGAATGAATAATAATAATAATAATAATAATAATAATAATAATAATAATAATAATAATAATAACAATAATACATTTCAAGTCATTTATAAATAAATTGATATCATTTACATCATTTAAATCATAACAGTCCTCTTATATAACCCCTAGTGAGTACAGCATTCAATCTATAGTCACACCTCACTATGTTTTTTCTTAATGAAGCAACTCTATCTAGTTATGTTATCATTTAAATTGACTTTAGATGTTGATTCATCAATCTTTAAGAATTTTGTGTTTTATAAATATTTCTGTTTGTCTACTAGGGATGAAATGTCCCACAATGTAGTATTCCATAAGGATTTCTGTTTTTAACTAGAATACTAGGGGCGATATATTCATAGCAAAGTTCCAAAAAAGCAAAAATGGTTCTATTTTTCCTCACAAATGTTTCTGGCTTTAAAGTAAATGTTGATATCTAACCTATTCGCTCATATGAAAGTAGACACTCAGGACTTTAAGAATTTGTAGTGTTTCAGAAGTATTTCTGTTTTTCCCCAAGCCTACTAGGGGCGATACATTCATGGAAAAGTTCCAACAAAACACAAATGTTTCTAGCTGCAAAGGAAATGTTGATATCAAACCCATTCCTGCTCACTGAGACGCCCCAAGTGCTTGTTCATAAGCATCTAAAATGTGAAGGGGTTTATCATCAACCAGTAAAATTTTGTGTAAGGTTTTCCAACAGAGGGAAAAACACACATCTCACACTGAAAGCCAACAGAGTCCTGACTCATTTTATATCAGACTCACAGCCAGAAAATATTTCATTCATTTATACTGATTGAAAATGTAGGGGCATTGGTGGCTCAGTGGTAGGTTTCTCGCCTATCATGTGGAAGGCCCGGGTTTAATTCCCAGCCAATGCCCAAACCCCAGCCACTGGATGCAGTGCCGGTCCCAAGCCTGGAAAAATGGGAGGGTTGCGTCAGGAAGGGCATCCGGCGTAAAACATTTGCCAAGTTGTTGTGCAGACCAGTTGGTCCGCTGTGGTGACCCCGAACAGGGAGCAGCTGAAAGCAACTATACTGAATGAAAATGTCCCACATTGTAGTGTTTCATAAGGATTTCTGTTTTTAATTAGAATACTAGGGGCAATATGTTCATAGAAAAGTTCCAAAAAACCCCCAAAACGGTTATATTTTTCACACAAACATTTCTATCCTCAAAGTGTAATGGATCCACCAGCAATCCTCTCTTCTATTCACCAGAGGGAGCCATCGCCGGAAATCTGACCACTTCCGGGTCACGCTTCCACTTCCGATAGAATGGACAAACTCGGCATCGCCGTCGCCATTACGTGAAGTATTGTTAGTTAGCTATCACACCAATCTGTTCCCTTGTTTTCATTGCTTGAGTGTTCTGTGTTTGACTCTTTCTTCTTTTTCTCAGTTTCCCTTTGGATTGTATATTTGGCATGGTTTGCATGATGGACTGTATTTCCTGCTATTTCAAACTGTGCTTGTTTACCTGTTTGGATTTTGCCCTCTGATTCGGATTTGTTTGCCCTGCACTGCTGTTTAATAAACCTGCACATGGATTCTACCGGACATCCGTCTGCAGAGGGAAAAATACACATCTAAAACACACTGACTCATTTTATATCAGACTCACAGTCAGAAAAGCATTCATATGTTTACGCTGATCGAAAATGTCCATAAGTCTGTTTTTATTCTGGTGGTGGACTGAAACAGCAGTGTCCTGGTAGCAAGGGTTTAAATGGATGTTTGTTATTTCACTCCAAGGAGTGTCTTTTCTGCCTCAAATGATGTCATGGGTTTGGTTGAAGCAATCATTAAAACACAACGAATGTAGCAGTAAAGCAGAGGGAGCGTGTGAAGGACACGAGAGTCCTACAGGTCACAAAACTCAGGAGTTTTTCAGCTGACATTTCAGAAACACGTTATCGGACAGATAAGACAAGATATAATCCCTGTGTGTCATGGATTCCTCCTTTCTTCAGTCTCTTGTTTTTTTCCAGGTTCACGTTTTGTTTATACTGACATGCATTTGTTTTGATGTCAGTCTCTTGCTCATCTCTGGCCTGATATTAACATGCGTCCTGTGTGATGAAATCTCCAGTGGACAGCTGAGACGTGCAGCCTTTCTGACCTGGCATTATGAATGCGTCTTCAAGCGACCACTTGATCAGATGATCAGATTTCAGACATCGTTTCAGCAGGAGAAAGGCTGTTATGTACATTTCTTGCATCAGTCTTCCTCTGCATTTATTTTCAGGCAGAAAATGTCCAGCAAATCTCATGAACCTGCAGGCACTGTTTCACATGTTTTAATCATGTGTTCTGCTTAGAAACCTGAGATGAATGAAAGATGAGAAGAAAAAAGAAAAAATTGGCAGCTGCTTTCGTCTCTGCTGTTATAGCAACACCTTCATCCATTAGCCTTGTGGCAAGTCTGCTAATGAATACAGGGCAATGATGCAGCTGAGTAGCTGGTCCTTTGTTGCTGTCCAGGTCGCATCGGGGTGCTCTCACGTTCACACTACAGATGTGCTGTGGCCATGTACATCCCAGACCTACGAATGTGGCTTCAGTGACCTGGAGGTGTCTCCTTTCACACTTAAATTTAATGTTGTCCAGTTGTGATCCAATCACCCAGGACCATCACTGGAGCCTAGTCTCTCATGGATGGATGGATTGATGGATGGATGAATGGATAGATGGATGGATGGATGGTTGGAGGGAGGGAGGGATCAATCATTCTTTGTGGTGCAGCTGGTGTACCACACTGTGATGCAGTGGCAGAGAATGCTCTCTATTGTACTCCTGTAGAAATTTACTAGGAGCTGAGAGGGTACTTTGGCTTTCTTGAGTTTGCTTAGGAAGAAGAGCCTTTGTTGAGTTTTCTTCACTAAGTAAGTGGTGTAATTGGTCCATGTTAAGTCCTTTGTTATGTGCAGACCCAGGAATTTGATGTTGTTAACCCTTTCAACCTCTGCACCATTTATATGGAGAGCTGGAAGTGTCATTTTTTGGGTTCTCCTGTAATCCACAACGATTTCCTTTGTTTTAGTGGTATTCAGAACCAGGTCACTCTCCATACACCATTCAACCAAATGTTGAACCTCCTCTCTGTAGTGTGTCTCGTCGTTTCCTGATATCAGTCCCACTACAGTGGTGTCGTCAGCAAACCTAACTATGGTGTTAGAGGAGTGGATGGGTTTGCAGTCATGTGTGAATAGGGTTAAAAGGGCTGGGCTGAGGACGCATCCCTGTGGTGCTCCTGTGTTCAGGGTGATGTGTGGTTTCTCACTCTGACACTCTGTGGTCTGTTCGTGAGAAAGTCCAGAATCCATGAGCAGAGTGTAGTGGTTAGTCCCAGATTGCTAAGTTAGTCCACCAGTTTATGAGGCACTATTGTGTTAAATGCTGAACTAAAGTCAACAAATAACATTCTGACGTAAGTGTTGGGATGCTCCAGGTGGGACAGACTTGTGTGGAGTGCAGTTGAGATTGCATCCTCCGTTGATCTGTTCCCACAGTAGGCAAACTGGTGGCTGTCCAGATTAGTAGGGATGCTGGCCTTGATGTGTGGGAGAACCAGCCTCTCAAAGCACTTCATGATAATCAGTGTCAGGGCGACTGGACGATAGTCATTAAGATACCTGACCTGTTGTTTCTTGGGCACAGGGACAATGGTGGTGGATTTGAGGCATGTGGGGACTAGAGCCTGTTGCAGGGACAGGTTGAATATATTGGTAAACACCCCTGCTAGTTGGTCAGCACATGACTTCAGTGTTCAGCCTGGCACCTTGTTTGGTCCTGCTGCTTTGGTGATATCGATCTTTCTCATCGTGGATCTCATCTGGTGGCTCTGGAGGATGATTACTGGCTCATCTCTGGGCAGTGATGTTGTCTGAGTATCCACCTGGCTGGTCTGATTGTCAAAGCATGCAAAAAACTCATTCAGGGTGTCAGGAAGTGTGGCGTCATGGCTGGTCAGTGGGGTGCTGCTCTTGTAGTCCTTATGGCTTTGATACCCCTCCACATGCTGCGGGGATTGTTGTTTACGAAGTGGCCCTCAATCTGCTGCTGATATCTCTGCTTGGCTTCTGTGATGCCCTTTTTCAGTTCTCTCCGGGCATTGCTATAAGCCAGTCTGTCTCCTGACCTGTAGGCGATATTTCTCGCCTTCTGCAGAGAACGCACCTTCCTGTCAAGCCCTGGTTTCTGGTTGGGGAACACCTTGACGGTTTTGCTGGTCAGCACAGTGTTGGTGCAGAAGGATATGTAGGTCAAAACGGATGAGCTATACTCCTCCAGGTCTTCACTCTGTGTAAACAACTCCCAGTCCGTGTTCTCAAAACTGTCCTGCAGCTGTGAAGTAGACACCTCACTCCATACTTGAACAGTTTTGAAAGATGGTTGTGTTCTGCAGATGAGAGGTCTGTAGGATGGAGTCAACTCTATGGAGATGTGGTCTGAAGAGCCAAGGTGTGGAGATGATGCAGCTCTGTAGGCTCATGGAATATTTGTGTACACTTGATCCAGTATGTTGTTCTCTCTGATTGGGAAGTGTACGTTGGTGTGTAGTCTTGGCATCACAGTTTTAAGGTCTGCATGATTGAAGTCTCCTGCTACTATCACAGCTCCCTCTGGATAAGCATTAAGCTGACTGTTAATAGCTTCATTCAGCTCCTCCAGGGCTAGCTTAGCATTAGTCCGCAGTGGGATGTAAACAGCTGTGACTAGGATAGCAGTAAACTCCCTTGGTGCGTAGAAGGGTCTGCATTTTAAAGCCAGATATTCTATGTCAGGAGAGCAATGTATCTTAATAATGCCTGCAGATGTACACCAGGCATTGTTAACATATATACAGATAGATAGATAGATAGATAGATAGATAGATAGATAGATAGATAGATAGATAGATAGATAGATAGATGGATGGATGGATGCATAGATAATAGATAGATAGATAGATAGATAGATAGATAGATAGATAGATGGATGCATGGATGGATGGATAGATGGAATAGATAGATAGATAGATAGATAGATAGATAGATAGATAGATAGATAGATAGATAGATAGATAGGATGGATGGATGGTAGGTGGATGGATGGTAGGTGGACGGACGAACGGACGGATGGACAGATCGTGGATGGATGGACAAATAGATAGATAGATAGATAGATAGATAGATAGATAGATAGATAGATAGATAGATAGATGGATAGATGGACGGACGGACGGACGGACAGACGGACAGACGGATGATGGATGGATGGATGGTGGATGGATGGTAGGTGATGGATTAGATAGATAGATAGATAGATAGATAGATAGATAGATAGATAGATAGATAGAGTGTGTGTGTGTGTGTGTGTGTGTGTGTGTGTGTGTGTGTGTGTGTGGTGACCCCCTGGGACCCCAGGCCCTCAGATCCCACTAGAAATGTTGAAGTACTTCCCCTAATCGCTAATCGCATGCGTTAATAGGAGTCATGAACTGGGGTCTCTGTCTCTGTCCTGTCATTGGTTCATTTCCTGATTGTGTTCCGTTTAGCTTTAAATACTCCATCCTTTATCTTCCGCCTTATCCTCTATTCATGCAGTAAATCCCGAACCTCGATCTCTCCATTTCCTGTTGAGTATTTAGACGCTATCTAGACCCTCCTTATCATTTTGACGATAAATATACCGTGTTTTCTGCCTGCCTGCCGTCCTGCCTGTTATTTGACCCCTGCTGTGGACTGACAATGAGTCTTGGATTTCCTTCAATAAACATTACACTGTGAGTGTACACACTTCCACCTCGCCTCTCACTGCACGTTACACTGCGTGACCTTCAGGTATCGACCTGCTCTATTGTTTAACCATTTTAATGACAGGGAACCAACATATGGTGTATGATATTGAAAGCTTGAAAGGAATACATGGTATAATAAATGAAAATTCATTACAACCTACTTTATTAAAATAACACTTATTGTGAAAATTGCAGTTCAGTAGAAATTCATGTCTTTTTTTTTCACTTGCTTTGAGAAAGGTTTATATACTGCTCTCTTTAGGTAACTGCTATGTTCTGCAGACGAACAAAGTTTTGCAGAGAATCCCTACTGACAGTATAATTTAGTCCAAGATACGCATTAACCCGTGTCAGGAAGAAAAGTGTCCCTGCAATTAAATCCGTGCAACAAATAGGTGTAATTTTGCCTCTTTGAAAAGTTTCAGCACTTAAAAAACTTCCTCTGGGAAACTTTCTGTCATCCTTATAGGTTCCTACCTCGCTATAAATACACTGAATAAAAAAATATGCATCTGTCATCTGGAGGCTTGTAACAGTTTGCCGTGTGCAGCGTTCCTTCCTGCAGTTGGTGCAATTAATGTAATGCGTTCAAATACAAGCTGTTTTTTTTTTCCTCGTCAAATTGATGACACTTGTTTGGTAAACAGACAAGCTGCACGCATAAATCTGCACTACTGTGATCGTTCGTCCTTCACTGTGGACTGCTGTACAGGCTCGCATCTGCTTGGTGACTCGCTCTAAGGTTTTAATCACATTCACTGATTACGCCGGTGTCTGTATGTGAAAAATATCATATTAGAAAAATACATAATAGCATATTTTCAATATGATACCAGATACAGTGTGAACAAAATGCCTCCGAAACAGTGGGGTACGAAAGGGAAAAAGTTTAAGGGACATTTCTGAGAAAAGTCCTTCATCATCTGTGGAGTTTCTGAAGAAACTTTGTATTTTGTGTGCTTCTGTGAATACATTATGTTCTAGTACAGATTAGGCAGCTTTATCCAATAGTCCTTCATCAGTCTGAAATAATAAGTTGCCTCAATTGTGCCCTATGTAAAGGTCAATCAATGTCCCACTGGCTCTAAAATTACGCTGGTAATTTCGTTCTTTTCATGAACGCCCTTCATGAACACATTCTCAAAAATGTTCTTTTCTTATGGTGATAAAACAAAAAAAATTCAGTGCTTCCAAAATATTTAATAATGCAAATAACCCTTATTATATTTCATTTTGCCATTTTCAGGAGCTTTGTTTCTCGTAATCTTATGATCATTTCAGAAAACGTACGTTTTGCCCGGAAAATATTGTTATATGACAGAGTTACTGAGTTCAATTTAAAGCAAGGGGGGCACGGTGGTTAGCACGTTTGCCTCACACCTCCAGGGTTGGGGGGTTCGATTCCCGCCTCTGCCGTGTGTGTGGAGTTTGCATGTTCTCCCCGTGCCTCTGGGGTTTCCTCCGGGTACTCCGGTTTCCTCCCCCGGTCCAAAGACATGCATTGTAGGTTGATTGGCATCTCTAAATTGTCTGTAGTGTGTGATTGCATGAGTGAATGAGAGTGTGTGTGTGCCCTGCGATGGGTTGGCACTCCAGGGTGTATCCTGCCTTGATGCCCAATGACGCCTGAGATAGGCACAGGCTCCCCGTGACCCGAGTATAGATCGGATAAGCGGTAGACAATGAATGAATGAATTTAAAGCAGTTGAAACAAGTAATTATTCTTCAGGCTATTACATTATTGTTTCTGTAGTAACAGAGCCTTCACAGGGGAATTTTTTTAATTACATACTTTGTTTATATAATATAACTTGATTAAAAAATGCTATTAACTTGAAATAAATACATGATTTTGCTCTGTTTTTTTTCTTCCAGAATTTGTGATGCAAAATTCGCTGATTTTCACAAGCACAGGACTTTTCTTTTAAAGTCCTACCAATAAATAATAATCAAATTTTGTGTGATTTTTATGGCCAAAAATGCTTGATTTTTAAAATTTTTTTTTTTTTTTTTTTTTTTTTTTACAATATTTGGATGAAACTTTTTATGTTTGTGTGGAGAATTTCTAGAATTGATGTAATCACAAGCACAGAATTTTTATTTTAAACTCTTACCAATAAATACTAATAATACACATTTTTTTGTAATTGTTACAGCCCAAAACGGTTATTTTTGCTGCATTTCTTTTTTTACTTTTTTCAGAATTTGTGATGCAAAATTTGCAGATTTTTTGCATAAAAAACTTCTTGAATTGGTGAAATCACAAGCACAGGATTTTTTCTTTTAAACTGACCAGTGAATAATAATACACATTTTTTGTGATTGTTACAGCCAACAATGCTTGATTTTGATGCGATTTTTTTTTTTTGTGAAAAACTTCTTGGATTGGATTTAAACTCCTACAAGTAAATAATAATATACTTTTTTGTAATTGTTATGGCCAGAAATGCTAAATTATGCTGCATTTTCTTTCTTCTTTCTTCAAAATTTGCAATACAGAAATTTGCAATTTTTTTTCTTTGTGTGTGAAAAACGTCTTGAATTGGTGAAATCACAAGCACAGGATTATTCTTTTAATCTCCTACCAGTGAATAATAATACACATTTTTTTGTGATCGTTACGGCCAGAAATGCTTAATTGTTCTGCATTTCTTTTCTTCTTCTTCTTTTCTAAATTTTTTTTTTTTAAATTTGAGATTTTATTGTATGAAAAACTTCTTGAATTGCTGGAATCACAAGCAAAAGACTTTTCTTTTAAACTCCTACCAATAATTAATAATCAATTTTTTTGTGATTTTTACGGCCAAAAATGCTTGATTTTTATTTTTTAATTTTACAAAATTTTGATGAAAATTTGAATTTTTTTGTGTGGAAAACTTCTTGAATTGGTGTAATCACAAGCACAGGATTTTTATTTTAAACTCTTACCAATAATGAGTAATAATACACTTTTTTTTTTTGTAATTGTTACAGCCAAATAAGCAGAAAAATTTCTTTTCTACTTATTTTCAAAAAATTATTTATAAGCAATTTTTTTTGTGTGAAAAACTTCTTGAATTAGTGGAATCACAAGCACAAGATTTTTCATTTAAACTCCTACCAGTAAATAATAATACCCATTTTTTGTGATTGTTACGGCCAAAAATGTTGCATTTTTTCCCATTTTTTCAAAATATATGATGCAAAATTTGAGATTTTTTTGTGGAAATCTTCTTGAATTGGTGAAATCACAAGCACAGGATTTGTATTTTAAACTCCTACCAGTGAAGACACATGTAATGAGCTGAAGATATCTTTCAGAAAGCAACTCTTATATGTTAGCTTTAAAACCCCATTTTTCTTTAAAACTAAAAAAACTAAAAAAAGAAAATAACAAAAAGGTTTTAAAGATACTGCTCAGGCCTTCAGTGGAACAGAATCGTCTACGGGTCAAAATCCGCCTCACTTGTAGGGTGTTACTTTAAAATCACATTTTTTCCTTGATCATGAAAGAAGAGTAGAGAGCAAAGGAAAAATAAAGCAGCAGCAGAATGAGGGCGGAGGTTCAAGCCTGAAACAGAAACTCCGATTTCATACGGTTTCTGCAGTGAGTATACTCCATTGTTGATGCAGTGAGCCTCATCTGCTCTTAGCCAAGATGTCATTTTAAAGGAGTTATACTCCTGTAAAGTACTTGTTTGTTCTTTTATGATTTTGCAAATTTGATCACAGACAAAAGAGGAAAAAGAATCTTTAGTTAAGTATTAATAGCAGGATAGTGAACCGTGATGATATTCATTGAAATGACTAATATAGCAGAATACTAATTAAAAAAAGGGTTTTGTTATATATTCACTCTTTAACCACTTTCATTCTAACACATACATGCACTTAGCCATTGTGGTTGATTCTACTTCCTGTGGTTAGAAAAAAACCCAGACACTAACCCGGGCTCAGGATCGAACCACAGATGTTAGATCGTTAAGATGGCACTTCTTCTTCTCAAACTTAAACTGCTCTATTTCTAAGGCCAGATCTGTCTTTTTTTCCCCTCTTTACTTTCCCAGTGCTGCCATGTTCAGATTTTTATCACCTGTCATCTTCAGCCTCCACACAGAAATGAGCGAGGTTTTCAGTATCCGTTATTAATTCAGTATCAGTTATTAATAGAAGAAGAGATTTTCTTTTTCGAGGTTTGAGGGGAAAAGATCTGACATCCTAGAGGATCATGAGTGAGTAAAATTTGATGGTTTGGAATAGATTGACACAGACAGACTGGTAAAGAAGGAGCGAAAGATTTCTGATGAATCTGGTGAAAAAACCCAAATAACTACAACACTTTAGTGAATAATAGAAGAATGTACCTTAATAGAAGTACGCTTTACCAGTTCTTTCTGAATTTCACCTAGGATCTAGGATGTTTCTCAGTGATGCTTTCTGGATCTGGGTATCTGGATCTTTTTAGTGCTCTGGATCTGTATTCAGGTTTTGGCTACACTCTGCTATACTCTACACATGTGGTATACTTTACACTCTTCTATACACTCTACACTCTGTGGTTTACACAACTCTTTGGTTTACTCTACACATATCTACACATATACTCTACACATTACTCTCCTCTCTGTGGTTTACTCTACACATGTGGTTTACTCTATACTCTATTCACTCTACACTGGTTTACTTTACACATGCTGTATACTCTACACATATCTACACATACATTCTACATATTACTCTACACCCTATGGTTTACTCTACACATGTGGTTTATTCTACACTGGTTTACTCTACACATATACTCTACACCCTGTGGTTTATCAATCTGTAGTTTACTCTACGCTCTCTGGTTTACTCTACACATGTGGTTTATTCTACACTCTATGGTATATTCTACACTCTATGGTATATTCTATACTCTATGGTATATTCTATACTCTATGGTATATTCTATACTCTTTGGTATATTCTACACTCTTTGGTTTACTCTACACATATGGTTTACTCTACACTCTATGGTTTACTCTACACATATGGTTTACTCTACACTCTGTGGTTTATTCTACACATATGGTTTACTCTACACTCTGTGGTTTATTCTACACATGTGGTTTACTCTACACTCTATGGTTTACTCTACACATGTGGTTTACTCTACACATGTGGTTTACTCTACACTCTGTAGTTTACTCTACACTCTCTGGTTTACTCTACACATGTGGTTTATTCTACACTCTATGGTATATTCTATACTCTATGGTATATTCTATACTCTATGGTATATTCTATACTCTTTGGTATATTCTACACTCTATGGTTTATTCTACACATATGGTTTACTCTACACTCTATGGTTTACTCTACACATGTGGGTTACTCTACACTCTATGGTATATTCTATACTCTATGGTATATTCTATACTCTTTGGTATATTCTACACTCTATGGTTTATTCTACACATATGGTTTACTCTACACTCTATGGTTTACTCTACACATGTGGTTTACTCTACACTCTATGGTTTACTCTACACTCTATGGTTTACTCTACACATATGGTTTACTCTACACTCTGTGGTTTATTCTACACATGTGGTTTACTCTACACTCTATGGTTTATTCTACACATGTGGTTTACTCTACACTCTATGGTTTACTCTACACATGTGGTTTACTCTACACTCTATGGTTTACTCTACACTCTATGGTTTACTCTACACATATGGTTTACTCTACACTCTGTGGTTTATTCTACACATATGGTTTATTCTACACATGTGGTTTACTCTACACTCTATGGTTTACTCTACACATGTGGTTTACTCTACACTCTATGGTTTACTCTACACTCTATGGTTTACTCTACACTCTGTGGTTTATTCTACACATGTGGTTTACTCTACACTCTATGGTTTATTCTACACATATGGTTTACTCTACACTCTGTGGTTTATTCTACACATGTGGTTTACTCTACACTCTATGGTTTATTCTACACATGTGGTTTACTCTACACTCTATGGTTTACTCTACACATGTGGTTTACTCTACACTCTATGGTATATTCTATACTCTATGGTATATTCTACACCCTATGGTTTACTCTACACATGTGGTTTACTCTACACTCTATGGTTTACTCTACACATGTGGTTTACTCTACACTCTGTGGTTTATTCTACACATGTGGTTTATTCTACACTCTATGGTTTACTCTAAACGTGTGGTTTACTCTACACTCTATGGTGAGTAGAAAAGCATCTCAGAGCACACGACACATCGAACACACATTAACAAAGCACAGGAGTCTACAGTAGGCACTGGCTCACTAAAACTGGACAGATTACAAAAAAGACCAGGTGATGTGTTTCTTTCTTTTTTTTTTTTGACTGTCTGCTTTCTGTGAGCCTCCCAAGTTATGCGTTGTGCTGCTACCATGTGACTGGCTGATTGGATAACTGAATAAGGAACAGGTTTTCAGGTGTGTCTACAGTATATTGTGTCTTTTCAAAAATAAGATAAATTAAGTTAATACTTTATTCGTCCCACAGTGGGGAAATTTGCTAAATGTACGATTCTCAAATGTGTCTCAGCATTAATTCAGTGCATAATCTTAAAACTCATGCTTAAAACTAAAATTAAAAATAAACACAGTTTTTACATTTGTTACATTTTTATTATTATTGATTATTATTCATTATTTATTAATACATTTGTATTTTATTCTATTTTTATTTTATTTGTATTATATTTGTAACTATTTTTGTCCTATTTTATTTTATAATATTTCTTTCTATTGTAGCTGTATTTGTCATATTCCATTGTATTCTATTTTATTCTATTCTTTTTCATTTTGTTGTAACTTTTTAAATCCTTTTTTATTCTATTTTCTTCTATTTTATTGTAACTATTTTTGTTCTATTTTTATTTTATTATATATTATTTGATATTTTATTTATGTTTTATAATATTTTATTTTTTATTATGTTTTTATTCTATTTTCTGTCACTGCATGATGTACTGTGTACGGTTATGTACGTGACAAATAAAATGTGAATTTGATTTGAATTTGAGATATCAGCTCCGGATTCCATCACAGCTTTCCAGTCGTCCGTCGCCGCACCCCAGCTTCTTTCCGACACCATATCCCGATACCGTATTACATCCGTACTCCAAAATCTACACTGGCTCCACATGAAAGAACATATTCACTTTGAAATCCTCTTACTCGTTTATAAAGCCCTCAATAATCCTGCCCCCTCCTGTGCCTCTGACCTTCTCTGTCCCTCCAATCTCTTTCACCTTGTAGATCTTGGTCTTCTGTCTTGCTCGTTATATCTTCTGTCTCAAATTGTAGTCCTGTAGTCCCTTTCACTCTCTGATTTTAACTTGCCTGAGTTCTTATTGCATTCTTTTGTCATTTTGACTTTATTTGTAAAATGACTTTTAACATCCTTGATAATGCCTGCTAATGTCATTTGGTCAATTAGTTAAATGTTTCTAATATTGTCTAAGTATTTAAGCACAAAAAAAAATCCCAAGAAATCATCTACATCCTGTTAAGGTATCTCAGTGGTTAAGGTGTTGGACTACTGATCAGAAGGTTGTGAGTTTGAATCCCTGGAATCTCAGCTGCCACTGCTGGGCTCTAGAGCAAGGCCCTTAACCCTTATGAGATATATATCTCAAATGAGATAAATGTATATCGCTCTGAATAAGGGAGTCTACCAAGTGCCACAAATGAATCTAGATACTATACTGGGAACACTGGGAGTGGGGTGGAAATACATCATGTACGGCATGCTAGGGCATCATGTGTGCACACACTTAGGGGCTACTTATCATAGCCAGGCCACTTACGTTGCCACAGGCACATATCTGGGAGGTGGGTGGAAATTGGAGGAAACCCACACAAACCCAGGTAGACCATTGAAAATTCCACCCAGACAATAACCCGGGCTCAGGATCAAACCACAGATGCTAGATCGGTAAGATGGCATTTCTTCTTCTCAAACATAAACTGCTCTATTTCTAAGGCCAGATCTGTCTTTTTTTCCCCTCTTTACTTTCATCTTCAGCCTCCACACAGAAATGAGCGAGGTTTTCAGTATCTGTTATTGATTCAGTATCAGTTATTAATAGAAGAAGAGATTTTCTTTTTCGAGGTTTGAGGGGAAAAGATCTGACATCCTAGAGGATCATGAGTGAGTAAAATTTGATGGTTTGGAATAGATTGACACAAACAGACTGGTAAAGAAGGAACGAAAGATTTCTGATGAATCTGGTGAAAAAACCCAAATAACTACAACACTTTAGTGAATAATAGAAGAATGTACCTTAATAGAAGTACGCTTTACCAGTTCTTTCAGAATTTCACCTAGGATCTAGGATGTTTCTCAGTGATGCTTTCTGTATCTGGATCTGTTTAGTGCTCTGGATCTGTATTCGGGTTTTGGATTAGAACTGGGTGTGATCTAATTTTATTTATTTAAATGCTGTAAAAAAATCAAAACAACCATAAATATGTACTGGTCTTTTCCAAACCTACTAGAGCTACTGAAAGAAGCCTTTATTTGTCATTATTATTTGTCACATATCCCAACTGGTTAGGAAGTTGGGGTCTAAGCACAGGGTCAGCCATAATACAGTACTCTGGAGCAGAGAGCATTAAGAGCCTTGTTAAAGGGCTCAACAGTGGCATCTTAATGGTGCTGGAGCTTGACCTCTCAACCTTCCAACAAGACCCCAGAGCCATAACCATTTAAGGCACCACTTCCCTAATGACTATAATGTTACATAATAGAGCTGTTATATCTGGGCATCAAGAAATATGTCAGCTAGTATTTATCACTTGAAACGAAAAATCAGTGGGAGATCTAGATGAAATGGAAACGCTGAAATTCTGATCATTATTCTACTGTCATATTTATCTTTTGATCTCAAATCCAAATGTCTTCAGTGTAGAGAACAAAAACAACACAATTGAGCCTTTGCTGTTCCAGTACTTTTGGAGGAAACTGTATGAGAATGAAGATGACCTTTAAAGATCAAATTCAAATTTTATTTGTCACACACACACACAATCATACACAGTGCGAAACTACAGAGCAGTGAAATGCTTTTTATGACAGTCCTTGATATAAAAAATAACATTCAGAGCCAATTAGCATTAAGGTAAAAGAATGGGCACAAATAAGATATAAATAAAAAATCAAACAGAACATCTAGGGCATGTAGGGGAAATATGGCGTAAAATTACAATAGAAAAAATTACAATAGAAAAAATTACAATAGAAAAAGAAAAATAGAAACAATAGAAAATATTACAATAGAAAAATAAATAAATAAATAAATATATATATAAAGAAAACGGTAGTATCTGAATACAGTGAGTGAGTCTGAATATGGTTCAGTGATGTGGTAGGAATATGAATATAGAAGCTATTGTTGAAGTGCTTAGTTGCTTTCGGCTGCTCCCTGTTCGGGGTCACCACAGCGTACCAACTGGTCCGCACAACAACTTGGCAAACGTTTTACGCCGGATGCCCTTCCTGCCGCAACCCTCCCATTTTTCCGGGCTTGGGACCGGCACTGCATCCAGTGGCTGGGGTTGAGGCATTGGCTGGGAATCGAACCCGGGCCTTCCGCATGATAGGCGAGAAACCTACCACTGAGCCACCAATGCCTCTGTTGAAGTGTGATACCGAAAATAAACAAAAACAAACAAAGCGTGGCTGGAGAGGCCGTGACGGCACTCACCTCACTTGAATCTTCGGAAGTAACAAAGTATACTTTTAATTGCATTTATCTATAATTAGATATTCGTTGATATCATATTATAATCAGTATCATGTTTTTTATATAGTAAGCATAATTTTAATCGACAGACTGAAGTCTGACTTCTGACTGATACACAGCACTGATACGGACACTGAAAAATGAAAAAATCTTCTCGTAGAAAATGTCACAATTACATCGACCAGGCATAACATTATGCATAATATTATGTTGGTCCACCTTTTGCTGCCTAAACAGCACTGACCTGTCCTGCACTGTGTATTCTGACACCTTTCTATCAGAACCAGCATTAGCTTCTTCAGCAATTTGAGCAACAATAGCTCGTCTGTTGGATCGGATCACATGGGCCAGCCTTCGCTCCCCACACCCCTCCACCGTGCATCAATGAGCCTCGGCCGTCCATGACCCTGTCTCCGGTTCACCACTGTTCCTTCCTTGGACCACTTTTGATAGATACTGACCACTGCAGACCGGGAACACCCCACAAGAGCTGCAGTTTTGGAGATGTTCTGATCCAGTGGTCTAGCCATCACAATTTGGCCCTTCATCAAACTCGCTCAAATCCTTACACTTGCCCATTTTTCCTGCTTCTAACACATCAACTTTGAGGACAAAATGTTCACTTGCTGCTTAATATATCCCACCCACTAACAGGTGCCATGATGAGGAGATCATCAGTGTTATTCACTTCACCTGTCACTGCTCATAATGTTATGCCTGATCAGTGTATGTAAGTTACTAATGAAACAGTGATGAATCAGAAATAATGCATTAATATAAACCTGATCTGTCATGCAGCTGGAACTAGTCCTTATTTTTCCTTTTTTCTTTTTAATTAAAAATGAATTCACATTCTTTTTTTTTTTTTTTTTTTTTTTCTATAATAATATAGTCCATCATCCATGTTAACTTCACGCCTACAAAGTGATCTGTATAACTACCTTATAACTATACCTAACAAATTGGCCCTGCACATTATAATAATTAAAGCACAACAAATAAAAGTGGATGGTTCTTTAAATAGAAATGTTTTTGCATCGTGTAAAATGATATACAATGTATTATGCACCATCTGTTGCTGATTAGTCATACGCATCTAATAATACTCTGATCCAAAGAGCATTTGTGTTAGTCAAACGTTTTTTTTCTCTCTCTGTGGTTTGTGCTTTAATCATTACTCTGTAAATATTCCGTATAATATTCCAGAGGAATGTTCTCCGGCTCTCAGTGACCTCCTTGAAGCTGGACACTTTTATCTCCGGATTGATCTGCGCTGACGTTTAATAGCGGCTAGCTATTATAGCGAACCCATTTCGTGTTCATCTCTGTAGACAGCTGGACAAATCTTTAAAAAAAAAAATAAATAAAAGGCAAAACCATAGACTATGTGCTTTGAACTCTGAGTAAAGACAGGTTGTCACTAGTGTTGGTGAAATGACGGAGTACTTATCGCAGCGATTTAGATAATTTCACACATTTCCAAAGCAAAATTTCTTTCGATTTCACAGACAAAGGAGTCGTTTCAAAGATGTGTGAAATCCTTGGCCTGGGGAGAACCATAATCCATCTATCACAACTTCATCTTTCAATATCTGTTCCTCAGCAGTGTGGCTCAGAGCTCTGTTAAAAAAAGGAAGACGAGTTAAGGCGACGATGTGGTGTTTTACTGTTCGGTGTCCCATTAGAATTGTCACTGTGACTCCATGACACCTCAGAATCGAAGATGGATTCGGTTTCATTACTCGTTCTTTAGCGCATTTGCTCAAAGCTCAGCAGAAATGACGGGGTTTCGCAGATTCTGGCTGTGATACGTTTGAATTAATGTATCCAGCCTGGCACTTTTCCTGTCAAAAAAAGTCTGTTTTTAAAAATACAATATAATGTACACCGATCAGGCATAACATTATGAGCACTGAAGTGAAGAAGCCTTTGTTATTGCCACACATACATTACAGCACAGGGGAATTCTTTTCTTCACATATCCCAGCTGAGGAAGTTGGGGTCAGAGCACAGGGGCAGCTATGATACAGCACCCCTGGAGCAGGGAGGATTAAGGGCCTTGTTCAATTGCTAATAGTGGAGCTTGGTGGTGGTGGTGGTGGTGGTGCTGGGGCTTGAACCTCGATCCTCAACCCAGAGCCTTAACCACTTGAGCCACCACTGCCCTAACACTGAATAACTGAGTAACACTGACTATCTCCTCATCATGGCACCTGTTAGTGGGTGGGATATATTAGGCAGCAAGTGGACATTTTGTCCTCAAAGTTGATGTGTTAGAAGCAGGAAAAATGGGCAAGCGTAAGGATTTGAGTGAGTTTGATGAAGGGCCAAATTGTGATGGCTAGACCACTGGATCAGAACATCTCCAAAACTGCAGCTCTTGTGGGGTGTTCCCGGTCTGCAGTGGTCAGTATCTATCAAAAGTGGTCCAAGGAAGGAACAGTGGTGAACAGGGTCATGGGTGTCTAATTTGTACTATGTAAATGTACTAATTTATGTAGTAGTACTCAGTCAATTCGGAGTGATAATAAAGCCCATGCTTAAAATTTCAAACATCCTACAGTATCTTTAGGGTTGGGAATTTGATTCTGCCTCCACTCTTTGTGTGTGTGTGTGTGTGTGTGTGTGTGGAGTTTGCATGTTCTCCCCATGCTTTGTTGTGTATGAGTGTGTGTGTGTGTGTGTGATTGTGCCCTGAATTAGGTTGGCACCTTGTCCAGGGTATCCCACACCTTGAGTCTCCTGGGATAGACTCCAGGTTTCCTGCAACCCAGTGTAGGATAAGCTTCATGTGAATTTCATGAGACATTCAAAGAGAAGAGCCCAACCTCATTAGGACAACAAGCTCCTAATCAACACACAAAATAACATTCTACATATTCTGTATCTCCAACATTGAGCATCTGAAGGCTTCGGCATGGAGGAGCTGGTGTTGAAGCTATAATGAACTCAGATGTTAAGCTACTTTATGAGTTGCTCAGGAGCTCCTGGTTACACAACTCCAACTGACTGTATATGACTGTAGACAGGAGGTTATTCATAATCACACTCTCTGGTGTTTACGGTTATTCACACTCTGTGTGTCACCCAAATGAGGATGAGGTTCCCTTTTGAGTCTGGTTCCTCTCAAGGTTTCTTCCTCTTACCATTTAAGGGAGTTTTTCCTTGCCACAGTCGCCCTAGGCTTGCTCATTAGGGATTAGGGATTAATACAAAGAAAGTTTATCTAATAGAGTACTATAAGAAAATTATAATAATGAGTGGCTAAAGGAACATTTAGGACTTGTGTTTTCACCCCCCCAGACATATCTTTTGAGTTGTAGCTCAGTTTCCAAAGTGAACCAAAGTTTAAGGTCAATCCGAAGTGAACGTCATTAAGAATGGTGAACATCATTATGTCCTAAAATACACTCTCTATAAATATCTCCACTGAGTGGTGACCTGCAGCGGCCGCTGTATCATTTGGAAGGTCAGGCTGCTCGGTTAGGATTAAAAACCACCAAAATGGTGTTGGTTCATATGCTTGTAAAGCAAAAAAGGCTGATATCTTGTCAAGGAATTGATGCAACATGTATGAAGTGTGGTGTAAAGAGCAGCGGAAATCAGAGGTGTTAAACTCATTGTACGTACCAGGTCATACTGTACTTAGTAAGAACTGAGATACAATCAGACTTGGTTCTTCACACACACACACGCACACACACACAACTGACTGAAGACTGGACAATCATGATATTGCACATTCTACCATTATTACACTCAGCTCATTTGCAAAAAGCCACTTGCACTTACTATAATATAACTCCATTGTATCATTTTATTTATTCTTACACATTTTACTTTATTTGATTTAGATTTTTAACACTTTTTTACTATATCTGTACTTACAACTTTTCCTCGGTACTGTTCTGTAACTCTGTGCTATTATTTAACTCCTGTTTAACTCTCTCTGATGGGCTTACAGTTGTACAAGTGTTTCACTACATCATACTGTATATGAAGGGGGAGGGATGTGGTAGCTTAGTAGTTAAGGCACTGGGCTACTGGTGAGAAGGTTGTGAGTTCAAATCCCACTCAAATGTGAGTTCAAGCTGTAAATGCTGGGCCTTTGAGCAAGGCCTTTAACCCTCATTTGCTCAACTGTATAAAATGCGACAAATTGTATGTATTATCTGTGGATAAGGGCATCTGCCAATTATGTAAATGTATAAGGTTATACACCAATCAGGCATAACATTATGAGCAGTGACAGGTGAAGTGAATAACACTGATTATCTCCTCATCACTGCACCTGTTAGTGGGTGGGATATATTAGGCAGCAAGTGAACATTTTGTTCTCAAAGTTGATGTGTTAGAATCAGGAAAATTGGGCAAGCGTAAGGATTTGAGGGAGTTTGACAAGAGACACTTTTGACATCTCCAAAACTGCAGCTCTTGTGGGGTGTTCCCGGTCTACAGTGGTCAGTATCTATCAAAAGTGGTCTAAGGAAGGAACAGTGGTGAACCGGCGACAGGATCATGGGTGGCCAAGACTCACTGATGCACGTGGGGAGCGAAGGCTGGCCCGTGTGATCCGATCCAACAGACGAGCTACTGTTGCTCACATTGCTGAAGAACTTAATGCTGGATCTGATAGAACGGTGTCAGGATACACAGTGCATGACGGGTCAGGGCTGTATTAATATAATAATAATATTATTAGGCAATATTAGGCAGGTGGTCACAATGTTATGCCTGGTTGGTGAATATGTGACAAATAAAATTAGAATTTAAAATTTTTCAAATCTAATGCCAAGCAAATCTGTTTAACAGACCAGTGAGACATCAACACCAACTCTTACACGTGTTCATTGATCAGCATATACCTGAAAGGTTCATTCTAACACACAGACAGATTGAACATTAAACATTACACCGATTCAAAGGCCAAGTCAATACCTAGATCCATATGCTTGCCTGTTTCCATATATTATTCCATATATTTATATATTTTCCGTTGAAGCTGACAGAAATACCTCAGCGTAACCTTAACTCAGATTCATTCAATCTCCGGACAAAGTTAAAGTCAAATCAGAAAATGATGGACTTTGTTTTTCCTTCCAAACTTTTGGTGATGTCTTGGGAAGAAGAAATTTGTCCATGTTTAGAGGACTGTGTGTGTATGTGTGTGTGTGAGTGTGTGTGTGTGTGTGTGAGAGAGAGAGAGAGAGAGAGAGAGAGAGAGAGAGAGAGAGAGAGAGAGAGAGAGAGAGAGAGAGAGAGAGAGAGAGAGAGAGAGAGAGATTTTCTCCTGTTGTTGTTTTTTAGATGTGAATTTAGTTCCAAGATTGTTCCTAGTTTGAGACCAGTATTGTCATCAAACTCTGATGTCTGTTCTAATAGTCTATAAATTGTCAGGATAAGAAAAAAGGAAGAAGGCACGAAGAAGCTGTGACCTTTTGGTCTATTGTTCTGCAGGGAGCAGACATGGTCTTTGTGACTGTGGACAGGTTTGCCAGGGTCATAATTTTTACACCACACTGGGTTATTTTTGAAAGAAGTTTGTGGGTGAAAAAAGTTTTTTTGGAATAGTTTCAATAGTTTGTGTCTGGCAGGATTTTATTTTAAAGCAATCAAATAAAAAAAAAAATAAATCAAATTTCAGATTTTCAGAATGATTTCTGTTGTAGTAGGGGAGTTATAAATATTACAATGGTTCAGGTCATAATTCTTCTGGCATAAGAATGCTAACTACATCATCATGCCTTCATTTTTAAACAACAAATGGTGGAACATCAAGAGGACTAAAGGACATTCATGCATTTTCAAGTCAGGATAAATAAATGAAACAGAAATGAAATGTGTATTTTTTGACCAGTGAATGAGTTAACATAAACTATACCGTCACTGGCAGCATTTTTAGGTCTTTTGTGCATTTTTTAGATTTGGTTTAAGTAGAGGGTTTGTTTCTGAGACCTGGCAACCCTTTCTCTACGTACCCTTAAAGAAGAACCAATTATGTTACACCAAGTTTAACTGTAAATTGCATTGTGTAGTATTTTGTCTGATTAAAATCTAATTATACATTTTAACGACGTATAATCTTTTATACCTCAGTGTTTAGCATCAAAATGAAAGCAGAGATCACTGAAATTAAGCGCAGTTTGGAAACATACTCAGATCTCCTCTGAAGGTGTTAGGAAGAAAATTTCAAATAAATTTGCTAATGAAGTGAACCCAATCAAAATAATGAGAAAAATGCTAAGTTATAATTTTTTTTTCAGGGTATAATCAAGACAGGTTTCCCAGCATTTTGGTGAGTCCAGCCATGATCTGAACAGAGTGCTTGAAAACTCTGCTTCTTGTTCATGAAAAGTATTGAGTACTCCAATCAGACAGAGTTATCAGACACCCAGGCATAATAAACTCATTAGTGTGTGTTAGTCTATAAAAAGGACAGCTGAAAATGAACGCCTTGGTTGTTGTAGAAGACTTTGCCAACAGCAGGCTTTTTAAGACTCGCACGGGTTTTTGTTTTGTAATAATAAATGGCTTCTAAGCTGTTTTCGAGACCCAGGGGCCGACCACTTGGAATGGCTCTCTGAATTGGAGCCAGCGCTTAGGAGATCGTCGAGAAGAGATAATGTGCGGCACATGGCCTATTTATATGCATATGAGATCATGAGTAAACAAAGTAGACACGTTAATAACCGTTTGCAGAGACGATGGGGTAAAACATAAAGCTTGTGCACATGTGATCTGGCCGTGTTACATGGAGATACATTTTTAGAGATGATTGTGCACATTACTGCAGAAGGTGAAGTCCTTGGAGTCTAATACATTGAGCCCCTGGATATTCTGGGCTGGTTCCGTGAAATATTGACATAATTCTACAAAAAGCTCAAAGGGTGGAAAGGACTCTTTTGTTTTGGGGTTGTTTATTAGTTTTCGAGACACAGCAACAGTTACATGCCATCTGATTCATTTTCATAGCATTTGGCAACAGGAAGTGAGGCTTATTAAACCAACATAAATGTTCTTCCTAGAGGAATCATGAGATTCAGGACATATTTGGTTAGTAGGAAGCCAAGAGATCCAGGATGCTAAATTACAAAGGAAACAGTGTTCTTATACAGTGTTGTAATGGTGACCGATTAATATGTAATGCAAAGAGGAAATGTGTCATAACGCCATTGTATGCAATCATGCAATGTGGCACATTTATGTTCAGTCGTTATAACGCCATTAAAAGATGGATAAGATTAAAAAAAGGAAAAAAAAGGAAAACAACACTGTTTTTCAATATTTTGAACTGCGCAAACATGAAACCAGGTAAAAACACAACCTATCACAGTAAACACAAAGACTCATGAATTTGTGTTACAGTAAACACAGGGATTATACTCAGATCTGGAAAAACTTAGTGAACAGGCTAAGCCACAAACTAGCATTATAGTGAACAAAAAAAAAAGAAAAAATAGAAAGAAAAACAACACTGCTGCACCATTTGTGATTGGACCCAAAAATCGCTGCTTGGAAAATCTGGTCTGGAAAATCTGGAAAAACATGACTTTAATGACACTCTATCAAGCCATTCAGTGTCGATATTCTGTTGCCATGGGGTGTCTCATGTTACTGTGACTCAGCACACAAAAGACATAAGTTGTGTTTAGACATTTTGAATCCTATTTTGGATTGTATTACTTTTATTTACATGGGCAGTTGAGCTGATGTAATTATTAATATTACCTGTGCCTGACTGTACGGTTCTAGTCCTGCTTGAATCTACTGAATTGCTCCTACTGAATTACTCCTCAGTAATTTCTTATAGTCTGCACATGTACACATGCTGGATTTTACCTTCTATACAAATAACTTGTAGAAATAACCCCAGGCAATATACATTCCATCTGAATTGTTGGTTTCTGTTATATCCTGTGGGAAAAGTGGTTTCGCCTGACAATAGGTTTCTTTTTCTTCAGTACAGAGACACCTACAGAGTAAGTGCTATTTTCAATTCCCCAAAGAAATCAAGTTCGGGCTGTGTTTAAAATGCTAAACAATAATATACAGAGACTTTAAGGACTTAAAGGAAGCACAGAATTAAAAAAATCCTACAGACTCCTCATGGTCATGTGACCTACCTATTATCAAGTACTGCTTGACATGTGCGGGTATGAGCACTATAACAAGCACTTATACTGCAGATTGTATTAAAATGAAGTAGTAGAGATGGAATTTTTACTATGATTAACACGACTACATCATGAAGAAACTCCCATCTCTTTATGTCCAGAAATCCAGACAGAATAGCACTGTAAACAATTTGAGCTGTAAAAGCTAGAAATGTTTTAAAAAGGTCTATTTTCCTGAGACAAGAAAATGGCGAAAGCATTGAAACAGACTCCATAAATTAGCATTCTAGTTAAACCATCAAGTGGCAGTAAGCATGTTAATCAGTGAACTTTAATCATGCTAACTAGGCTAAATAAAAAGTACCAAATGAACTAGCATTATGTAGTTTTAAAGTCCAATATATTAAACAGGCTAACCGACAAACTAACTTTATATATTTACTGTATAATAAACAGGCTAAAGCATGACACTGTAGAAAAAAGGTGAGAGAGCATACATAAGCATTATGCTAACCAGGCTAAAGCAGCAGGCTAACTGTGAGAGAGTGAAAGAAAACAAGTTGAGTTTATTTGCTTTTTTAGTGCCTCTTTAGTGATTTATTGATGTGGGTCTTCCATCTTTATTTGAAGAAAGCCAGTGACTCAGCTGTATTTAAGGTTCATCTAAAGTTCATTCCTCGGCATACAGTTTTATTTGTGGTGCGCTTTTAACAGTGGACATTGTCCCAAATCAGCTACAGAAATACATACAATCATGGATCATTTTATTAGGAGCAATAAACTGTGTAGGGCCTTCTTTTGCTCTCAAAATAAGCTACAAATTAGCATTATAGATAAGAAGCTAGCACACAAACTAGCATTATAGTGAACAACCTAGGCCACAGACTAGCATTATAATGAACGGGCTAAACCACAGTTTAGCATTGTAGAGAATGGGCTAAAACACAACCTAGGATTATAGGAGACAGAATAAACCACAAAGTAGCTTTAACATATGCAGGATAACCCAGAAACTAACACGACAGTGAATGCATCAACCCACAAATTAACATGATAGAAAACAAACTAAAACAATCTAGCATTATAGTGGACAGGCTAAGCCACAAAGTAGCTTTATAGTGAATAGGATAAGCCACAAAGTAGCTTTATAATGAGCAGGATAACTCACAAACTAGCATTATTCTGAACAGGCTAAGCCTCAAACTAGCATTATAGAGAACAAGTAAATCCACAAACTAGCATTGTAATGAAAGAACTAACCCACAAAATTGCTTTATAGTAAACAGCCGAAGCCACAAAGTATCTTTATAGCGAACAGGATACGCCACAAAGTAGCTTTATAGCGAACAGGATATGCCACAAAGTAGCTTTATAGCGAACAGGATACGCCACAAAGTAGCTTTATAACGAACAGGATACGCCACAAAGTAGCTTTATAGTGAATAGAATACTCCACAAAGTAGCCTTATAATGAGCAGGATAACCCACAAACTAGCATTATTGTGAACAGGCTAAGACACAAACTAGCATGAAAAAAGTAAAAACTAAACTAAAAACACACATCTTCTATTTCTAAACAGTTAATTACACAATAAGGCTCATACATAGTAAAACCTTTAACTCATTCAATGTGTTTGCCTTTTTGATGATACAGAACTCTCCGCCCATCTGTATACACACGTCAATTATCCGAGTAGTTCCCAGTTAAATGTCTCACATAATTCAAACGATGCAGACATACCCCATCCACTGCAGGGTATTTCTGTCTTTATTGCTCAGAGGAGGCTTAAGGAGATATATGCATGTCACAGAATCTCACTTGATTGCTCTTGATTCCCACAATCTTACTACCAGGAAAGATAATAATTACAGCCTTCAGAAGAAATCTATTCAGCTCACACTGATGGCAAAGAGCAATTTCTGGAAAAAAAAGAAAAAAGTGTAATGTAACCTTGATCAATGGGGCTGATTTGTCTGCTTCTTTGTGGCTAAAAAGAGTAGAGCTATTAGAGCGAGATAGTGGGAGGCACTAAAAGGCAGGAATAATGAATAAATGTCATTTTCAACAGTGAAGTTTGAGAAATCACAAGTCTTTTCTTCTTCTGACTTACTACATGGCATTTTGATCACTATTAGTCTGCCACAGTTATAATGGCTCTAAATTAAAGCAGTCATACTTTCAGGTGACACACTGATGGCTACTTCGATTTGCTGTGTTCTGAAAGTTTAATTGCTTTTCAATTAACGTTCAATTGTCTTGAAAATGATTGAATGTCTGCAAAGCTCATAGCTCACAGCCTAGTATCATATAACGTCCAAACCAGCCATGTAATTGTTACTAATTATTATCATATTAATACATTATCTGGAATGAATGTGTACTAAATAGATATGGACCGAAGGCATGATAAAAATATGATCTGGTACGTTCATTGCATGAATATTTCATTACTTTACTAATAGGCATTATTATAAAATGATGCATTTTTCAGAGTAGAATCTGAAAGTGTGTCCTGCAAACCTTTCTGCTCGGAATATAAGAAACCTGAAAAGTATTTTTAGAAGTTAGAAATGTTTGCTGGACATATACATGGATTGCAGTATGGAAGTGATTCAGTATTGATTTGTACTTTAAGTATTACAATTAAAACTTCCTTACTGAAATCAAACCGAGTTGTAGAACCGCACTAGAAACATACTGAGTTCCCTCATGCAGATCTGTTGTTTTCTCACCTACACAAAACACAAAGCACCGGGGTTCAACACTGTGTAAGTAAAAGCACCCGAAACTCTCTCCCTCTGCCTCTGTCTTTCTCTGTCTCTGTCTCGGTCCCTCTCTCTCTCTCTCTCTCTCTCTCTCTTTCTCTCTCTCTTTCTCTCTCTGTCTCCCTCTCTCTGTGTATCACTGTGTCTCTGCCTCTCTCTGCCTCTCCCTCTCTCTGTCTCTCTGCCTTTCTCTGCCCCTCTCTCTCTCTCTCTCTCTCTCTCTGTCTGTCTCTCTGCCTTTCTCTGCCCCTCTCTCTCTCTCTCTCTCTCTCTCTCTCTCTCTCTCTCTCTCTCTCTCTCTGTCTGTCTCTCTGCCTTTCTCTGCCTCTCTCTCTCTCTCTCTCTGTCTCTCTCTCTGTCTCTGCCTCTCTCTCTCTCTCTCTCTCTGCCTCTCTCTCTGCCTCTGTCTCTCTCTGTTTCTTTTTCTCTGCCTCTCTCTGTCTCTCTCTTTCTGACTATCTCACTGTTCCTGTCTCTGTCTCTTTGAGGAACATCTGATGAAATTCAGTAATTCAATACAATTTCGGTTTGTTGTTCTGTTTTATGAGTGAAACCTGACTTCATTTTCTAGCAGCTTAGAGAGATTTCCTAATTCCTAATAGAAATTTCCTTTCTATTGTTTCCAGTGGCAAAGTGGTAGAATTCATTTATACACCGCCACAACCAACAGCAACACCCTCTTTCCAGTCCACACCACACTCACTTTCAATTCACAATCCATACACAGATATTTAGAGCACTAAACAGATACAGATCTATAACCCAAACTGCACTCTGAATTAAATGAGTTAATGTCTGGTGTAAATAGTATACACTATCGAGATAAATATCATAATAGTCAATAGTCATAATAGTCTTTATGAGTCCTAAATGCTGCACAGTGTTTAATAGACTGTAACACAAGGTTTGGGATGGTGTTGATATTCATCACAAAGAAGAGTCACTAGAAATATAAACACTGGATTGGACTCTACATGACCTTCATCGACTTCCAGAACGACTTCTAGATCATCCAGACGGATCCATGCTGTGACAGCTAATGAAGCACTATGACATTTCACTATGGCATTTGTCACCATTGTTTAAAGGCTGGACCACTAATCAACATTCACAATAGTTCTCAAGAGGCATCTGACAGAACTACTCCCAGTGTATACAGGCGTTAGACAAGGAGGTCTGCTCTCACCAATACTGTTCCTGTAAGTGTGAACTGGAAGGTTACTGAAGGACAGACCCCGAGGATCCCAACTGGACGACTTTGTTGACGACATTTCTTTGACATTACATGCAAATGCAGCTCAAGTCTAGCACTAACTTCATAGCTAGGTTTTCCTGGTTAGACCTGGACAAGATGGCAGAACAGATACAGATAGTGTCAGATAGACTTTCCTTCAAGAGACCACAGTTAGACTCAAGAGTTTTATTGTCATATGTACTAGTACAATGAAATTCTTACTTTGTTCACTCCTTTCGAGAATGACAGGGTAGAAGGGGAGAACAAGCATAATTTATAAGGCAGTTAAACCATCATGTTGTAATATTGTTGCCTCTTCGGGAGATAGCTAATGCTTTTTTAATTCTCTTAGGAATTAGGAATGTGTTCTACTTAACGTTTATTACATTCAGGGCCGTACCCTCATTGAGGTCCTCGAGGCCCGGACCTCAGTATTTTTTCAGTAACAAAATTCTGCTTGGGTGCTGCAAGGATAAAAAGCCAAGATGACAGATCTTCTCATCTGAGATGCCTCAGATGTCTTACAGCACTGATGTGATGATGGCCAATCAAATCAAAGTAGGTGGGGTTTATGTTTACAGGCGCTGAGTGTAAAAATTCCAGCTTGACGCCTCAGACAGTTATGAAGCGCAAGATGTAAGTAGCTAAACCAAATATTTCCTATTTGATCACTGTTTTACGAAAGAAATGTTAATCGACCGACAGAAATATTCAGGCATGGAAATCTAATTTCACTATTTAGAATTATGTACGTGATTAGGCTAATGTACTACTTCATAACTGGGACGAGGCAAGAGACATCTGTTTTCATTATATTAAGCATAGGATTAATAAAGTGAGTGCACATATTGTGAATTAATTTAATAAACCTAGTTATAATTATTCTGGTAGCCTTCAGTAAAATCATTTGTGTAAAATGATTAAACATGAATATCAGCTGACCCTATATTTACATTCTTCACTTACACAGACAACAATGAAAACTCTCAGTCAAAAAGTCAAAGCTGCCGACTTGGTTTTAAACCTATATTGTTATCCAATTCATGAGCCTTAAAACATCTTAAAATGCACACATGTAGGTCAGGAAAATCTAAATTTTCTAGGAGGAGCATGTCCCCGAACCCCCCCTTGCCCCATTACTAACTTGCTTCGCTTGGCTTTCCACTGATGCAAAAATAGTAAGGGAGTAATTCGTATGCTGAGGTTCCACTGTACACCGATCAGGCATAACATTATGAGCAGTCAGAGGTGACGTGAATAACACTGATTATCTCCTCATCATGGCACCTGTTAGTGGGTGGGATATATTAGGCAGCAAGTGGACATTTTGTCCTCATAGTTGATGTGTTAGAAGCAGGAAAAATGGGCAAGTGTAAGGATTTGAGCGAGTTTGATGAAGGGCCAAATTGTGATGGCTAGACCACTGGATCAGAACATCTCCAAAACTGCAGCTCTTGTGGGGTGTTCCCGGTCTGCAGTGGTCAGTATCTATCAAAAGTGGTCCAAGGAAGGAACAGTGGTGAACCGGAGACAGGGTCATGGACGGCCAAGGCTCATTAATGCACGTGTGGAGCGAAGGCTGGCCCGTGTGATCCGATCCAACAGACGAGCTACTGTTGCTCAAATTGCTGAAGAAGTTAATGCTGGTTCTGATAGAAAGGTGTCAGAATACACAGTGCATGACGGGTCAGGGCTGTTTTGCCAGCAAAAGGTTGACCAACACAATATTAGGCAGGTGGTCATAATGTTTATGCCTGGTTTTTGTACATAGAATAGGTTTTGAAAACATACTAAACACCACATCACATTAGTGCTTTAAAAAAAACATGTGTGAGAACAATTTATGAGAACAAAATTAGGATGATTTTCAAAATCAGCCAAAGAGAAGCAACGAAAATCTGCTTCACACATAGATACACATAGACAACATGTGTTGAGCTTTGATAAGAACCAGAGCGTCATTAATCTACCGAGCAGCCCAGTGTCTGTTCCACTGTACAGTTACGCATTTACATTTGTTTATTTGGCAGCTGTTTTTTTTTTCCAGCTCCAAAGCGACTTTCAAGTGAAGCAGAAACAAATCCAAGCACAGGGCTGAACAGCTGATGGTGAAGAGCCTCATAATTCATTATAAACCACCCTAAACTAGAGGCAAATAATACAGACAGTAAAAACAAAGAAATAAAACAGCATGTACAAATAAAAGTGGACTCCAGAAATATTGGCACAATTCAGGAAAACGAGCAATAAATACTATAACATGCAGTGAGCATTATTTTATGCTTAAATATGTAGTGAAAAAGGATTTGAACATATTTCCTGACAGAACAGTTGTTTCTAAATTATTGGCACACCTACTATAGATAGATAGATCAATAGATAGATAGATATACACACATACTGCATATATACTAGGGGCTTAATGCAATGCAAGCTATTCATTATAAATATTGTAATCATATCCAGTTGTTTACAACATGAGCCACCAGAACAGCTTCAGTGGTCCTTGGTATGGTTTTCTGGAACTGTCCTGGAGAGATGAACATTGTTTCCCAAAAGATTTTCCCTCTGTTGGTGTGTTGATAATTGTGACAGAGACCGCTGTCTAATACGTCACTCCAGAATATCCCATAGGTGTACAATTGGCTTGATTTGATGAGGTTGAAGGCCATAGAATGTGTTGTCCCTGTTCAGGGTCGCCACAGCAGATCATTTGGTCCACATATTTTTGATTTGGCACAGATTTTATGCTGGATGCCCTTCCTGAGGCAAATCTCCCATTTTATCCAGGCTTGGGAGTGGCACTGAGAGTAAACTCTTCAGTGGCTGGGCTAGCTCCCTGCCCAGAAATCGAATCCAGGCCAGGACAAAGAAAATGCGTCATCCTGCCGCTGGACCATCAGGAGGCTAAAGGCCAAAGAATATGATTTAGAACAATTTCCTCCTTATGAAATAATTCATTGAGGATGGGGGCAGAGTCATCCTGGAAGAATCCACGACCATCCAGATAGAAACATTCCATGATCCTTCATGGAATAAAGATGATCAGTCAGAAGGACTTTGTACTGATTTGCAACTTCACTTTAAGGGGAAAGTGGAGCAAAAACTGTAGTATACTGTGTATATTGAATATAACTGAAATGAGAGAGAGAGAGAGAGAGAGAGAGAGAGAGAGAGAGAGAGAGAGATCATGGCAGAGAAAATTTATACTGGTTTGTTGGCCTGACAGTGAAGTCACTAATGAGGGCAATAAATCTAACTTCAGCATCTAGGAAAGAGAAAAACAGAATAAAAGTTAATAGCTTAACATTATTAGAGAATGATGGAGCAATATGTGCCAAAATGATGTGATTTCAAATCTTAGAATATCTGATGGACTGCTTTTAATCAGCGAAGTATAAGCAGTAATGCTAGCTAGAGTACACGTGTCCAGTAAACAGGACATTCATAGAGAAATAAAGGTATTCATAAAGCTACTTATCCGTCAAACTTCCCCACTGTATAAGATGAAGAGTGTGTTTCTCATCAGGGGAGAAACACACAATGACATAATTAGGCTGCTTAATGTACTGTAAACAAACTTGTATTTGAAATCGTTCTCTCCCAGCATTAATGTCATTAGAGTTTAGTAATATCATCATGCTCTGTTTGGGGATAATTAGCCGGAGTCCGTATGCAGTTACAGTTATGGACTGCATCTAAAAATACGGCAGCGTAGCTCCCTTTTTCCTGTTTAGACAATTAAATAAATCATTCATGTTTTCCAGAGAAAGGGTCGGGATGGTGGTAGTCTTTAGTTAAATCCACAAAAGAAAAGCTTACACACAATATAGCAGTTACGCGACTGTGTTTTATTGCTTCATCAAAAGCTTGTGCAGTCAAATAGTCTTATTATAATACATGAAACGTTTTTTATTTTCCACTCATATGAAGTCATTTTTCTGTCAAAATTATTAATATTTAACTGTAACAATGAGATGGTAATATTATACTCCCTAATTACATAGCTGTTAAATAAAAACAACAATGTAAGGCTGGAGTGTAGCCTAAGCATCACGAATATAAGCTGTTTTCATATTAAGGCGATTTTAGTTTACGTTTTCAGAGTGATTATGTAACAAATTACAATTCATACACTTCAGCTTTTATGCTACATTTAACCGAATACCAGGTTTACATTCACGTATGAGTGTGTCGTTGTTTCGGGTGCTCCCTGTTCAGGGTTGCCTGTTTCGGTTTGGCACAGGTTTTTACGCCGGATGCCTTTCCTGACTCAACGCTTCCATTTTATCTTGGGACTTGGGACTGTCACAGAGAGTTAACTCTTCAGTGGCTGGGTCAGCTCCCTGCGCGGGAATCGAACCTGGGTCACGGCAGTGAGCGCTCAGGATCCTGCCGCTGGACAACCAGGAGACTTACATGCACATCTGATTGTAATTTAGTTAAAAATGGTAAGGATCACAGTGACAAATCTGAACAATATGATAAGATCAGCTCTAATCTTTGTTTCATTTCCCTCATTTTCTCCCTAATTTGGTCGCATGCCAATTTCCACCAACTACCCAGCTGTTCCCTGTCATATGATGGGATGAATGTTGCTTCACTCGTTCTTCCTCTGGGACATAAAGCTAGCCAAATGCATTTTTTCAAACTACTGCTCATCCTGCACCAAAGGGCAATGATAACACAATCAGGAACAGGGAATTGGGGAAGATCGCTGTCTGCCCTCTTCCACATACATGGACCTACAATTGTCTAATGTTGTCTTGATTGACAGGGGAGAGAGAGTATGCTCCTCCCACACAGAACTCGTGACCATGATCACGAAAGTCTAATTAAGAATCTTGTACAAGATTTTTATTAAAATCCGAGTTACGAAAGTTTACGAGCCCTTATTATTATTATTTATTATCCTTTTGCTTACTAAAAGGCATTGGTGGCTCAGTGGTAGGTTTCTTGCCTATCATGTGGAAGGCCCGGGTTCGATCCCCAGCCACTGGATACAGTGCTGGTCCCAAGCCCGGAAAAATGGGAGGGTTGCGTCAGGAAGGGCATCTGGTGTAAAACATTTGCCAAGTTGTTGTGCAGACCAGTTGGTCCGCTGTGGCGACCCCGAACAGGGAGCAGCCGAAAGCAACTTCTTCTATCCTTTTGCTTACTGATTAAAATCCACATCTATTCGCCAATGCAAACAGTAGAATGCAATACTTTTTTAATGCAATACTTTTTTTCATTTATACTGAATTTTGTTTCATTTTACGGACCGTCCGTGAAAGAACTTGCCCTACATCAGCAACATACAGTAATTTCCTCATCAGTATCTCTTACTTTCCCCCTTAGTTAATAAGACAAATAAATTCAGCTCATGTTATGTCACCATCAACAATTATGCACATTTTTAATGCTTAAATCAGAAGATTAAATCTTCTGCCGAATGAATACATTTGAATGCTAAACACAGGTTTCTAGAGTAAATATCAGCACATTTTATTCTGAATCCATGTCATTTCTCTGAAAGAGTTTAGTTATTTAGTACCATGGGCTTCAGGAAGAGACAAAAGGTCAACTTCAGCTTTCAGAATATCTTTTCTTGTTAGCTTTAATTAACGTCTGTACTGAGAAGCCAGAGATATAATAAATAACTAGACAAGAGACCGTGTAGCTCAGACTGCTGTCTCTGAAATGAGAGATCATTTTTCGTTCACAATTTTCATCCTCGGCTGTTATTTTTTTTCTTTTACCTTTTTCTTCCTGACAGCTAGTGTCATTTTACTCTACTGGCTTTCATGAGATTTAATAAAGTGAGAGTTCATTGCATGTCTGGGATGTAGAGAGAATGTGACCCTGCATCAGAGGAACGGTATTTGAGCAGTATTGAGAACAGGATATCAGTGCTTAGGAGTGTGAAGATCGGACGAATCGGACAGGAAAGGCAACATTTCAAATGACTCGTGGTAATTATCATAAATATGTCTTTGTTATATCTGATTCTAAATAATATTGCAAGAGGATTCGCCTGTAACTGATAGATTCGGAGAGAATTTGGTCACATTTTGTCTGCGACTAAATCGAATCATATTACATCATAGCAGATTTTCCTGCTTTAAAACACCTGAGACACTTTCCAGCTTATTAAAACACACTCGGATCAGTAGACAGGAGATCAGATGTGTTAGGAACAAGAATAATATAATTGCAATGAAGATTAAAACCAATTATTTAAATGTAAAGAATAATGTACACACTAATCAAATTCATATGCTCAGCAGCCACTTTATTAGGAACAACTAAAGGATCATCCACCTCAAGTATATGTGTTTTGTTACATGTTTTACTGCACTCCTTGTCAGTAAACGGTGATTATTCAGTATGTGATATACTTCCTGTCAGATAGGAGCTCATTCACTCATCGTCTACCGCTTATACGATATATTCTCGGGTCACGGGGAGCCTGTGCCTATCTCAGGCGTCATTGGGCATCAAGGCAAGATACACCAACCCATCACAGGGCACACACACTCTCTCATTCACTCACGCAATCATACACTACGGACAATTTAGAGATGCCAATCAACCTATCACGCATGTTTTTGGACTGGGGGTGGAAACCGGAGTACCCGGAGGAAACTCCTGAGACACAGGGAGAACATGCAAACTCCACACACACGGCAGAGGCGGGAAATGAACCCACAACTCTGGAGGTGTGAGGCAAACGTGCTAACCACTAAGCCACCGAAACTCTTGAACTCCGAGATTCCGAGTTGGGGTCATGTCAGTCAGGAAGCATGGAGGAATCGATGGATGCGATGTCTGCAGCCGACAGTAAATTTGATGAAGTTAAATGTTTACTCGCCTCCAAAACTGATTTCAGCCTTTTTTATTTACTATAAGTTTGTAGACTGTGTTTTGGGAAACATGGATAAGGGGGTTCTTGATGGATATGTGAGTTGACCTGACACATAACTTTTGGACTTAAGTTGCAGACTACACCTAAGGGTCTATGTTAGGGTTAGGGTTCGAATATAAGTGACTATGAAGTAATGTTTCTCTGCTTCCTGCTTTATGTATTTTCAACTGAAACATATTTCTTCCAGTCTCACAGTTGCATCCTGGCTAGCTGCACAAGTTCCAGGTATCCAAATCAGATCAAACGATTTCGCCTAGCCAGAGACACGGTGCTCTCCGTAGTCCAAGTGTGACTCATTTGTTTATAGGAAGCAGTGTCATGTGGCCCATATTAAGACACCAACTCAGACCTGCTTTCACTGATATGAGCTCAGTGACACACCTTCTCTATTCTGTAATCTGCAGACAGACCCTATTGGATTACACCCTAAATATACACCCTAAAAAATGACACGTTTTGCGAACTCTGTGTCTAATTCGATATCTAATCCCTTGACTGTAAAGATGTGTCATATTGAGATTTCACACATGCTATTTAGGGACCTAAAGCAGCTGTCATAAAGTCATACTATGAGATGTGGATAAATACAGAGAGGCTTTTTAGCTGTTGTGAAAGCTCGGCTCGCTTCAAAGCTCTCCAGCTGCGAAGGGGCGATTTGCATTGGAATGTGACATCTCAGTAAAAGCAGAGCTTTGATTTGCTCTCCATCATGTCTCCATTTTGTCCATTCCACACTGCCTCATCTCAGTCACCCATCCTGTTCTGACCCATTGCCCTGGGCCATCTGTTTACATTTTATAGCTTTACAACAGTAACATTTCTTTTTAAATCTGTCTCCTTTTCATCTCGGTGATGATCAGAATAAACAATGCTGATGTAAATGACCCTGAACACCACCTGGACAATATAAATATGAGTTTTTATGTTCGTTAGATGAGTAGTTCTCAGAGTGGGATCTGTGAAGTGTAGCCAGGTGGTCTGTCATCTTTTTTATTTTGTGACATTGGTGAAAATCACTATCCCTATTTATTTATTTATTCATTTATTTATTTATTTATTTATTTATTTATTTATTTATTTATAATTAATTAATTATCCTTTATTATATTTATTTATTTTTTATTAATTAATTAATTAATTTATTAGTTCCTTAATTTATTAATATTACGTTTTTAATTTTAGTGATCCCCGTTTATTTTATAATTTATGGAATTAATTCAAACCTCAATAACTCAAAAATTTGTACCCTGTAAATGATCCTGTTTTTGCTGATGGCAATTTCAAGAATAACCCAGAATATTATTGTACATATTTAGGGTTTAATATTTGAACAGGGTGTATGAGTAGGGTGCAATATTTGAGTAAGGAAGGGTGTATGAGTACGGGGTAATATTCAAGTAGGGCAGGGTGTATAAGTAGGGGTATTATTTGAGAAGGGCAGGGTGTATGAGTTGGGCGTAATATTCAAGTAGGGCAGGGTATATGAGTAAGGGGTAATATTCGAGTAGGGCAGGGTGTATGAGCAAGGGGTAATATTCAAGTAGGGCAGGGTGTATGAGTAGAGTGTAATATTTAAATAGGGCAGGGTGTACGAGTTGGCATAATATTTGAGTAAGGAAGGGTGTATGAGTAGGGTGTATGAGTTTGGGGTAATATTTGAGTAGGACAGGGTGTATGAGTAGGGGATAATATTTAAATAGGACAGGGTGTACGAGTTGGGCGTAATATTTAAGTAAAGAAGGGTGAATGAGTAAGGGGTAATATTCAAGTAGGGCAGGGTGTATGAGTATGGGGTAATATTCGAGTAGGGCAGGGTGTATGAATAGGGGGTAATATTTGAGTAGAGTAAGCAGTAATATTCGAGTTGGGCAGGGTGTATGAGTAGAGTTTAATATTGGAACATGGCAGGTTGTATGAGTAGGGTGTGTGAGTATGGGGTAATACTTGAGTAGGACAGGGTGTATGAGTAGAGTGTAATATTGGAGCACGGCAGGGTGTATGAGTAGGGTATATAAGTAAGGGGTAATATTCAAGTAGGGCAGGGTGTATAAGTAAGGGGTAATATTCAAAGAGAGCACGGTGTATAAGTAGGGGGTAATATTTGAGTAGGACAGGGTGTATGATTTAGGCGTAATTTTTGAGAAGGGCAGCATGTATGAGTAAAGGGTAATATTTGAGTAGGACAGGGTGTATGAGTAGGGTATATAAGTAAGGGGTAATATTCAAGTAGGGCAGGGTGTATAAGTAAGGGGTAATATTCAAAGAGAGCACGGTGTATAAGTAGGGGGTAATATTCGAGTAGGGCAGGGTGTATGTGTACGGGGTAATATTCAAGTAGGACAGGGTGTATGAGTAAAGGGTAATATTTGAGTAGGACAGGGTGTATGAGTAGAGTGTAATATTTGAGTAGGACAGGGTGTATGAGTAGAGTGTAATATTTGAGAAGGGCAGGGTGTATGAGTAGGGGGTAATATTTGAGTAAGACAGGGTGTATGAGTGGGGGTAATATTTGAGTGAGGCATGGTGTATGAGTAAGGGGTAATATTTGAGTAGGGCAGGGTGTATGTCTAAGGGGTAATATGATATATAATATAAGTAGGGGATAATATTTGAGTAATTTTCTAGCTGAGCAGGATGTATGAGTAGGGGTATTATTTGAGTTTGAGTAGGGCAGTAGTTGTAGTTGCTGGGCAGATGCTGGGCTACTGATCAAAAGGTTATGAGTTTACATCCCAGCACTGCCAAGCTGCTACTGCTGCATCCTTCAGCAAGACCCTGAACCTTCAACAGCTCAGTTATATAAATGAGAAATAAATGTAAGTAACTCTGGATAAAGGCATCTGCCAAATGGCGTAAACGTATTTTGATTATGTTCAGAAAATATAACTGTTATGTTATATAATATAATTGTTATGTATTTAGATCAAATATATACTTTCATCATGTTGGTAAACATTTAAACTGACCAGGACAGAATATTCAGCGCTAAAGTTTGGAGTCACAGATTGAAATGTTCAGAGAATTCAAACACATCGAGTGTGTCTGCTGGAATAAAATTGAGTTTTTGCACTGTGCAAAAACGTGTTAGGTCTCATTGTTATTCCTCACAGCCTTTCCCTGTTATTAAAAGCAGCAGGTGTTTATGGAAAAAAAATATCCAGAGTGTATGAAACTACACAGAATCACATCAGATTTAATTATTGATACAGGAACCATCAAACGACACTACACTAATGAATCGCAGGACCTTTCGGATGCTTTTTGGCAGAAAAAAACGTATAGCTAGTCATGTAGCACAGTTCTGTTGAACATTCACATACATCTCCATCTGCTTACATAAAGTATTGCAATGTTTAGGTTTAATGATTCAATATAAAGCATTTTCCAGACAATTAGATTCTCAAGTATAAGACAGATGCACTCATTCTATAATAAATGATGTTTCTATAGTAACAGCTTATTAATGTTGACTTCATGATGTGCGGTATCTAAATCTTATGGTGGCTGAGAAGTGCAAAATAAAATAACAAATCAGAAAACAAAATATTTTCAATATAATTTTATATTTTTGGAATGGAAAAAATATTATATATTATATTATATAATAATATTATAATTGGGGGGCACGGTGGCTTAGTGGTTAGCATGTTTGCCTCACACCTCCAGGGTTGGGGGTTCGATTCCCGCCTCCGCCATGTGTGTGTGGAGTTTGCATGTTCTCCCTGTGCCTCGGGGGTTTTCTCCGGGTACTCCGGTTTCCTCCCCCAGTCCAAAGACATGCATTGTAGGTTGATTGGCATCTCTAACTTGTCCGTATTGCGTGAGTGAATGAGAGTGTGTGTGTGCCCTGTGATGGGTTGGCACTCCGTCCAGGGTGTATCCTGCCTTGATGCCCTATGACGCCTGAGATAGGCACAGGCTCCCCGTGACCCGAATGTAGTTCGGATAAGCGGCAGACAATGAATGAATAATATTATTAAATAATATAATATTTTATAATATAAATTAATATTAAACTAAATAATTCAACTTAGTTCTTATAGACTATCGAATTTTTTGACATTTTATATTAAAATTAATAATATTGTTATTAAACACAGGATTATGGGCGGGGCTTCTGTAAAGCCTGTGAGTGTGTAATTTCATGATTATTGTTGTATGGTGTAAGTGATCTTTTACATATTAAACAGAAATAAAATAAATAGCAGTTGCTGTTAGACAATCTATAAGTTGATTTCTTTGCAGTTAACCATATTTTAAAATCGTTAGAACGTTACTTGTGAAGTGCAAAAGTCTCACTTTGGTGAATCTAGCTATTTCCACTTAAAAAACAGAGATAATCTTTTGCCCTCAGCTGCACAACAAGAATTACTGTGGACTGAGATGTTGGTCAGCACACAACACAGGATTAAAAGGCTTCGATGAAGTGGAAACATTTTTGTCTAAACAAAAAAAAACCAACTGAAATACAGAGTTATTATTATACAGAGTTATAGGAATACTCACACCATTATGTGTTTTGTGACAAAGATTAGAACTACACCTAAATTTCACAGCCAAAAATAACACTGATTAAAAACATTCACACGATGGAAAAAACGATGATAAAAGTGATAAAAGATGATAAAATAAAAGTCCAATTATGAAAGTCCAATTATTTTGCAATTATGCAAAATAAGTACAAGTTAAACACAGATGGATAACAAACTAAGCCCACTGTTTTACATAATGCAGTTGTCGTTTAGTAATGTAATCATTATCATTCCAGTGATGTCATTTAGTGATGTCATCAGAATTACCCCAGTGATATCATTTAGTGATGTCTTTTAGTGATGTTATCAGAATTACTCCAGTGATGCCATTTAGTGATGTCATCAGAATTACCCCAGTGATGTCATTTAGTGATGTCATCAGAATTACTCCAGTGATGCCATTTAGTGATGTCATCAGAATTACCCCAGTGATGCCATTTAGTGGTCATCAGAATTACCCCAGTGATGCCATTTAGTGATGTCATCAGAATTACCCCAGTGATGTCATTTAGTCATGTCATCAGAATTACCCCAGTGATGTCATTTAGTGATGTCATCAGAATTACCCCAGTGATGTCATTTAGCGGTGTCTTTTAGTGATGTCATCAGAATTACCCCAGTGATGTCATTTAGCGGTGTCTTTTAGTGATGTTATCAGAATTACTCCAGTGATGTCATTTAGTGATGTGATCAGAATTACCCATGATCTAATTTAGTGATGTCATCAGAATTACCCCAGTGATGTAATTTAGTGATGCGATCAGAATTACCCCAGGGATGTAATTTAGTGATGTCATCAGAATTATCCCCGTGATGTCATTCAGTGATGTCATCAGAATTACCCTGGTGATGTCATTTAGTCATGTCATCATAATTATCCCAGTGATGTCATTCAGTCGTGCCATCATAATTACCACTATAGTGTCATTAAGTGATGTCATCAGCATTACCCCAGTGGTGTCATTAGGGATCAGAATCATCCACTGTGATGGTCATCCATACATACAGTGGGGGAAAAAAGTATTTAGTCAGCCACCAATTGTGCAAGTTCTCCCACTTAAAAAGATAAGAGAGGCCTGTAATTTTCATCATAGGTACACTTCAACTATGAGAGACAGAATGAGAAAAAAAATCCAGAAAATCACATTGTCTGATTCTTCAAGAATTTATTTGCAAGTTATGGTGGAAAATAAGTATTTGGTCAATAACAAAAGTTCATCTCAATACTTTGTTATATACCCTTTGTTGGCAATGACAGAGGTCAAACGTTTTCTGTAAGTGGCCACAAGGTGTTTACACACTGTTTCTGGTAGTTTGGCCCATTCCTCCATGCAGATCTCCTCTAGAGCAGTGATGTTTTGGGGCTGTCGCTGGGCAACACGGATTTTCAACTCCCTCCAAAGATTTTCTATGGGGTTGAGATCTGGAGACTGGCTAGGCCACTCCAGGACCTTGAAATGCTTCTTACGAAGCCACTCCTTCGTTGCCCGGGCGGTGTGTTTGGGATCATTGTCATGCTGAAAGACCCAGCCACGTTTCATCTTCAATGCCCTTGCTGATGGAAGGAGGTTTTTACTCAAAATCTCACGATACATGGCCCCATTCATTCTTTCCTTTACACGGATCAGTCGTCCTGGTCCCTTTGCAGAAAAACAGCCCCAAAGCATGATGTTTCCACCCCCATGCTTCACAGTAGGTATGGTGTTCTTTGGATGCAACTCAGCATTCTTTCTCCTCCAAACACGACAAGTTGAGTTTTTACCAAAAAGTTCTATTTTGGTTTCATCTGACCATATGACATTCTCCCAATCCTCTTCTGGATCATCCAAATTCTCTCTAGCAAACTTCAGACGGGCCCGGACATGTACTGGCTTAAGCAGGGGGACACGTCTGGCACTGCAGGATTTGAGTCCCTGGCGGCGTAGTGTGTTACTGATGGTAGCCTTTGTTACTTTGGTCCCAGCTCTCTGCAGGTCATTCACTAGGTCCCCCGTGTGGTTCTGGGATTTTTGCTCACCGTTCTTGTGATCATTTTGACCCCACGGGGTGAGATCTTGCGTGGAGCCCCAGATCGAGGGAGATTATCAGTGGTCTTGTATGTCTTCCTTTTTCTAATAATTGCTCCCACAGTTGATTTCTTCACACCAAGCTGCTTACCTATTGCAGATTCAGTCTTCCCAGCCGAGTTCAAACAGGTGCCATTAATACAGGTAACGAGTGGAGGACAGAGGAGCCTCTTAAAGAAGAAGTTACAGGTCTGTGAGAGCCAGAAATCTTGCTTTTTTGTAGGTGACCAAATACTTATTTTCCACCATAATTTGCAAATAAATTCTTTAAAAATCAGACAATGTGATTTTCTGGATTTTTTTTTCTCATTCTGTCTCTCATAGTTGAAGTGTACCTATGATGAAAATTACAGGCCTCTCTCATCTTTTTAAGTGGGAGAACTTGCACAATTGGTGGCTGACTAAATACTTTTTTGCCCCACTGTATAAGAAGCGGAAATGAAGTATAAGGACAATTCCACAGTTACAGATGAAAGAATAAACAATAACATCTTCTCTGTAATTTGAAACGAAATAGTTCGAGATTCAAGATGTTATTTTTCATATATACAGTAATATACAGCAATCAACCTTCAGTGAATTGAAGTCTCCTTAGACTGTGCATATAACTAAACTATATTTAAGAACCTAAGTTAAAAGAGAATGAATAGAAATAATAAGAAATATGAAGAGGTAATAGCAATTATCTCTAGTAATAGCTGAAAATCTTCCATTTTGAAAAAAAAACCTTTAAGGCCATGTAATTAAAAGAACTTCATTGCATTAACATTAATCAAAATTAAATTGCACATTTTATTCAGATATAAATCAATAAAATATTTCAGGTACTAAAAGAGGATTTGCTGTGGTAGTGCTGCTGTGATGCTATTTCTAACGTGTACTGTATTTTTTACCATAAAGTGTATGAGATATGAGTACCACGTGCATGGTACTGATGGAGAAGGGTCGTAAAAAGCATATAAAATGCATGCACGTGCAGGGGATGCAGATTGAATAACCGTGAGGAGCTAATTATGGACGGATAAAACAGATTGTGTTTTTTTGTGAATATAGCAAGGAAGAGAGATTTCAACAAAAGATCAAACAAGTCTGAGAGGGTGGGATAAACATTTATGTTTGGTGATTGGTCAGTGGGAACATTGGTGATCACTTATTGGTCATCTGGAACACTGATGATCTTTGATAGGCCATTAGGAACATTGGTGATCAGTGATTGGTTATTGGGAACAATGATGATCTGTGATTGGTCATTAGGGACATTGGTGATTGGTGTTGGTCAATGGGAACATTGGAGATCAGTGATTCATCATATAGCAAGGACGAAAGCTTAAAACAAAAGAACAAAGAATTGTCAGAGGTTGGAACAAACATTAGTGATCACTGATTGGTCACTGGCAACATTGGTGATCACTGATTAGTCAAAGAGGGCATTGGTGATCACTGATTGATCATTGGGGACATTGCTGATAACTGACTGGTCATTAGGGATATTGGTAATCACTGATTGGTCATTGGGAACATTGGTGATTGGTCATTGGGAACATTGGTGATCACTGATTGGTCGTTGGGGACATTTTTGATCACTCATTGATCATTAGGGACATTGGTGATCACTGATTCATCATTGGGGACATTGGTGATCATTGATTGGTCATTGGGGACATTGGTGGTCACAGATTGGTCACTGGGGACATTAAGGATCATTTATTTGTCAATGGGAACAATGGAGATCAGTGATTGGTCATATAGTGAGGAAGAGAGCTTAAAACAAAAGAACAAACAATTGTCAGAGGTTGGAACAAATATTGGTGATTACTGATTGGTCATTGAGGACATTTGTGATCACTGATTGGTCATTAGCAACATTGGTGATCACTGATTGGCTATTGGGGACATTTGTGATCACCGATTGGCCAATTGCAATATTGCCGATCACTCTTTGGTCAATGGGGTCATTGGTGATCACTGATTGGTCATTGGGGTGATTGGTGATCAGTGATTGGTCATTGAGGACATTGTTTATCACTAATTGATCACATGCAAGCACAACTGAGTCAGGCTTTACACACTGGAAGTGAGAGGAATGAACCCGCTTGCAGTTTGTATAACCAGAAGATGTGATATGAGCTGGAGATCTGTATGAAGTAAAAAAAAACAATCAATAACAACTTGCTCAAAAAGTCACTAGTTATCCCACTAGGCTCTATAGACACTGCAGAAAACAGAAAGTTACAGGACAGCTCACTCCTGCTACGTCACACCTTATTAATAGTTAAATCAGGTGTATTAGAGCAAGGCAAACACTAATTTCTGTTTTATATGAAGAGACGACACTGAACTAGCTGCAGTAGGTTCCCTCGTTTGGCCAAACTCGCACTGAGAACCTCATTATTCACCCAGTTCTGAGTTTATTGAGCTTAATGAGTTTGGTTCGGTGGCAGCATATGGACGCAGATGTGCAGAACTCCTCTGATGAGCTTCATAAAGGAACCCAACAGCTTGAAGCTTGCACGTCCCGAGTGGCTTCCCCCCTATTAACGCACATTACATTCACCACGTCTTCAGCTCCCAAAATTAAAGAGGCCTAGCATTGGGTGCTGGAGATGATGTGTTATATTTTGTGCTGTCTTAATAACCCAAATGCGTGAAACTCCTCCCTGTAGAGCTGATTATAATCAGAGCACTTGTTTTCTAAAAAACAAAACAAATACGCTAGCATCTTCATTTCTGTTCTATGCTGATATTAGTATAATCATTTATTCATATATGCTGGTCAGGATCTTGGGAACACTGGGTGTGAGAGCGGAATACACTACAGATTGAACACCAGTTCATCATAAGGCACCACACACACACACACACACACACAAAGACACACACACACACACAGAGGCAAATTAGCATTGCCAGTCCAATCCAGGAAACTGAGCATCCTGAAAGAAACCCATAAGAAGACTGGGACAACATGCAAAGCTCTACACAGGCAGTAACTGCATCACCAAACCACCCAAACATCAGCTACTACAATCACTTTAGCTTAAATTTCTAATTTAGCTAAAATTTAAAAATACATAAAAATGCAGCATGTTGTTCTGTTTTGCAATGGATTTCTAATATAAAAGCAAAAAATGGGCGGAGACAACAATGTGCATGTGCACACACACACACACACATACACACACAGACACACACACACACACACACACAGTAATTTAACTACCCTGAAAGTTCTCTCAGGAACTGGTGTTTTGGGAAAAAAAATCTCTAGGTTTTCTCTAATCTCTAAGTTATCTAGGTTTAAAAAATGAGAAGGTTTATCAATATTACACTTATGGATCTCAAAATGATGACAAAATATTGTTTTTTTTTTTTTTTTTTTTTACTTTTATCGCTGTTTGATAATTTTCTTACTACTTGAAGCCCTCAATTTAAATCTTCTTACAATGCTGTTAAATCTTGTGTCTTTGTCCTTATGTTAGTGTTTCGTCCTTATATGGAGATTCTTAAAAATCTCAATAGCAATCTTGGTCTAGGAGAAACAACCTAACCCAAATGTCCCATAGAGGTCTGAGTAAAATGCCACTCACAACCTCCCAAAGCTGCAGTAACCAGGCGAGTCCCACAGTCACCTCCGAGAGAGCAGACAGCATGCTTATGAGTAATGCACCATGTGCGTTTAATTAATCTGGCTACTGATTAGAGAAAAAAATACACAGAGCATGTGGGGGATTAATTTGAACAACAAGCCCTTGGCCTACACTTTGCCAAAAGAGCCGTTTGTATTAATATCATGAGCACGTAGCTAACAGCGGCCAGCGCACACGGGAGGAAATGACAAAACGTGCACAAGAGGACAACTAAGGTTGGAAACCATCATGAAATTTCCCATCCTAATAATTTGTTACACAAGTTTCTGAACAGAGCAACGACGGGAAAAGCTGCAAAATGGCAGAGATGAAACATTAAAAAAAAAGTCTTTCAACTATTTATCCGTTCTGTTCTGATGCCAAGATGTCATCAAATGAGAACATGTGCTCAAGGGTACAATAAGGAAATTTTTAGACTTTTAAGTTAATGTGTGCAGTGGAATTTATTTTCCATGAGGATAATAATCATGAGGAATGAGGAACTAATTATGGATGGCTAAAACAGATTTAGTTTTTTTGTGTGAATATAGCGAAGAAGAGAGAAAACAAAAGAACAAACGAGTATGAGAGGGCGGGATGAAAATTTGTGATTGGTCCATGGGGAAAAACAGCGATCAGTGATTGGTTATTGGCAACATTGATGATCTGCGATTGGTCATTAGGGACATTGGTGAACAGTGATTAGTCAATGGGAACAATGATGGTCTGTGATTGGTCATTAGGAACATTGGTAATTAGTCAATGGGAACAATGGTGATCAGTGATTGGTCATTAGGAACATTGGTGATTAGTCAATGGGAACAATGGTGATCAGTGATTGGTCATTAGGAACATTGATGATTAGTCAATGGGAACAATGGTGATCTGTGATTGGTCATTAGGAACATTGGTGATTAGTCAATGGGAACAATGGTGATCAGTGATTGGTCATTAGGAACATTGGTGATTAGTCAATGGGAACAATGGTGATCTGTGATTGGTCATTAGGAACAGTGGTGATTAGTCAATGGAAACAATGGTGATCTGTGATTGGTCATTAGGAACATTGGTGATTAGTCAATGGGAACAATGGTGATCAGTGATTGGTCATTAGGAACATTGGTGATTAGTCAATGGGAACAATGGTGATCTGTGATTGGTCATTAGGAACAGTGGTGATTAGTCAATGGGAACAATGGTGATCTGTGATTGGTCATTAGGAACATTGATGATTAGTCAATGGGAACAATGGTGATCTGTGATTGGTCATTAGGAACATTGATGATTAGTCAATGGGAACAATGGTGATCTGTGATTGGTCATTAGGAACATTGGTGATTAGTGATTGGTCATTAGGAACAATGGTGATCTGTGATTGGCCATTAGGGACATTGGTGATCATGTTCTCATTTGATGACATCTTGGCGTCAGAACAGAAAAAGAGTTACTGTGTACAGCGGAGTTGATTATTTTCCTTTAACAACACTTCCTGAAGTGTTTCATTATAAGATTATTAATGAACAAATATGATTCATTTACTGTGTTTAATATTGTGGAAAATGAGTCACTTATGTTCTAGAAGCTATAAACCTCATTCCCTCAGAACAACTTCCTTTTTCCTGAAGTCTTTCCTGTGACAGAAAACTTATTGCATCTTACAAAGCACTGACGATAGAGACTCCTTCCGTAAATATCAACTAAACATCACATTACTATTATTTTCTTAAATAACAGTATGGGGTTTTTTTTTTTGGGGCTGTTTATTTAATCTGTTTAGTTTCCTCTATTCATGCCCCTTTGTGGATTTGTACAAAAAACTTTGCGACAAGTTTCCTGGATTATTGAAACACATTGTTTTCCAGTCCTTGTGTGTGTAGCTTAGTTTATTTCTAATCATTTCTGTTTCCATTCCTTCCATGAATATAGTAGTTTTATTCTGTTAGTGTTTTGCCCCTGGGTTCCTGTTTTTGAGCCTGAAAAAAACTTCTTTTTTTCCACTCAGAAAACCCCCTTTCTGTGTTTGTTGTCTAAACTTCTTTGTGGCTTATGATGCTACTAAAACTATAGTGCATTGTAGACTGACATTATAGAATTCAATAAACACCTTTTGACCAATCAGAATAAAGAATTCAACAGTGCTGGGGTTCAGACTGTATCATTTAATTATCCGATTATGAACACTGAGACAGATCTGGAGTTTGGCTATGTAAGAAGTCTTGCCTAAACTCTACCTCTTGTTTAATGATAATCTATTATATATTTAATTCAAATTTGTAACACAAGTACACTCCTAACCCACAGTATTAATGCTTGTCATTATTCATTGACTAATCACCAAATACATCTTCCGTAAATATGAACACAACGATGGAGACGTGTTTAAGAAATATCATTTGGAACTGAATCATTGCAAGGTTAATCAGGTAACCCTCAGTAGCCTCAGTAGCCACTGGAAAGATTTCAGGAAACAGGAAGTTGTTCTTTATAGTGAGAGATGGAAGAGGGTGGTGAGGGAATGAGGTTTATATATAAAACATTTCAGGAAGCGCAGTTATAATAAAACAAATCAACTCCGCTGCAAACAGTAACTCACTAAAATCTGAATATTTTAATCTAAAATTTCAACTTTCATGATTTCAATTAAACAGAAGAGCACAATGTGTCATGCCACCAGATTCTGTGCCTCATTTCCTTATTGTACTCTTGAGCACATGTACTTATTTGATGACATCTTGGCATCAGAACAGAACGAATAAATAGTTGAAACCCTTTTTTTTTTTTTTTTTTTTTTCATTTGCATTTCCGCCATCTTGCAGCTTTTTCCATCACTGCCCTGTTCAGAAATTTGTGTAACATTTCCGGATTATTAGGATGGGAATTTTCATGATGGTTTCTAACCTTTGTTGTCCTCTTGTGCATGTTCTGTCATTTTCTGAATTATCTGAATTTCTTTTCTCCAGAATTTCAACAGTTTTAACAGCACAATGTGTCATGAAACCAGATAATATATATGTTTTACTTATCTAACTAAATATATATATATATATATATATATATATATATATATATATATATATATATATATATATATATATACTACATGAATGTGCTGAGAAGAGTTGGTTGGCTCTTTTAAATCATATTTGTCTTGATTGATTGCTTTGCCTTCCTTTCATTCCAAACACTGGGAAAGAACAGCATTAGAACAGAAACTGCACTTAACCCAGTTCCCCCTCGCAGCTCTCCTGCATGCTAATTGGTGTTTTTTTTTATTCATGCATTACAGGAGCACCATTAAGCTGTCGCAGCCTGTCAGAATAAAAACACATCCATCTGTACGAACAAGTCCCCAATGATGGTGTTAGATGCATGAGAAGAAAGCTGATATAGGTCTCTCTGGCTATGAGCTGTGATAGTTTAAACTCCTCTTATGCATGCAAACTTATTCATAAGTTCATAATTTGGTCCTTTACATGGGTATGGATTTCATCACTGTACCTGGTATTACAGAAAATATTGACCATTATAACATTTTGTTTTCAATATATACAACTGCAAATTCTGAAGGTCAATGGAAAATTATAAACATGACAGAATATTGGCAGAAAAAAACTGAAATGTGATAGTAAATTCAGAAACATTAACAAACTAAGATGTGACAGCAAATTCAGAAACTTAAAAACACTGAAATGTGTCAGTAAAATCAGAAAATTAAAAAAACTAAAATGTGACAGCAAATTTAGAGAAATAAAAAAATGTGACAGCAAATTCAGAAAAATAAAAAACCTGGAATGTGACAGCAAATACAAATTTTAAAAATGTAAAGATACATTTTCTTTAAAAGTTTCTTTAAAAAGAAACTAAAATATCCACATTCACACACTTAAATAAAAACGTGAGAGCAAATGTAGAAATCAAATATACCCTAACAAATGTATCTAAGCAAATGTACCCTAACCCTAACTCTAACCCTAACCCTAAAAAACTAAAATGTGACCGCAAATTTAGAAAAATAAAAAATCTGAAATGTGACAGCAAATACAAAAACTTAAAAATTTTCTTTAAAAGTTTATTTAAAAAAAAACCCTAAAGCATGACTGCACAATTAGACACTTGTGACAGTAAAAATGTGACAGCAAATTCAGAAAAATAACAAAACTGAAATGTGACTGCAAATTTAGAAAAAAACAAAATTCTGAAACTTAAAACAAACTAAAATGTGACAGCAAATTTAAAAAACATAGAATCTGAAAGTGACATCAAATCGAAAAGAACTGAAAAAACCCCCCAACAACCCTGAAACATAACATCAAATTATATACATGACAGCAATTCAGAAACATGAAAAAAGCATAAAAAACAAATTATGAACATAACGGCAAATTCCGAAATGTGGAAACGAAAACAAATCTGAAACATAACAGTAAATCAAGGGACGAGGAAAAAAATGAACTCAAGTAACTTATAAGCATGACAACAAATTCAGCAGCATGTAAAAAAAAATCTCTACAAAAATCGGGTACAAAATTTGCACACACATAATTTACATAGCGAAACAAATCATTTGTCACCTCCTAAATGAGCACATTAAAAAATTCATGACTACTTATTACATTTCGCTAGCGGGTTTAGCCAAAGTGTTTTAAAGATGATTACAGCGGGATTATATTACCTCTACTCTGATGAAAAGAAGGGTTAAAATCTTTAAATGGAATCAGGTCCTGGTTTATCTGACGTCATGCACATACTGTTGCTCCAAAATCTGTGTTAAATCTCACACCTCTGATTGCGAGAGCTCGTGGGTGAACCCTCAGGAGTGTGTGTGAGTGTCAAGACCAACCTGGAGATTGACCTTAACACTCACCACAGGGGTCACTGGCCTAATGTTGTTGCCGTGTTAATGAGCATGCAGATCCTGCTGCTGTGCTTTGCCCTCTCTGTATCACGTGGACCTTGATGGGTATCTTTTTTAATATTTACTTTCAGAGAGAGAGAGAGAGAGAGAGAGAGAGAGAGAGAGAGAGAGAGAGAGAGAGAAGTGTGTGATGGAATCTGAGATGATGGAATGGCAGTATTTTCAGTTACCTGAAGCTGGCGTACCATTTTTCAAAATGTTGTAAATACCTCAGAAGATGATAATATTGGTCTGATCTTCATGAAACTATATTCTGTTTTTTGTTTGGTTTGTAAATAGCTTTGATTAGATGATTAGCATATTGTTACCACGTCAACAGAAAAGGCAGATTCCATGATTCCGCTGCTTCTGATAAAATAATTTCACGCAAATTTATACAAATATACACACTAACACAAAGAGACACATCAGGACTTGAATGTACAAGTGTGTGTGTATGTGTGTGTGTGTGTGTGTGTGATCTTTCTGTGTCCTGCTGAACTGTGGTGGGTCACACCAATGTCCCTTTCATGATTCACACCATCTGTTAGCGGATTACGTCACCACACAGACATACTGCATGAGTTCAGCAGCCTGACTGTAAGGTACTGATCCCTGCAGCTTTCATATTCTTATAATTTCCTGTACATCCTCTCTTCCCTCTCTTTCTTCTTTCCCACCCTCTAACCACCCCATTTCCTGGCCACCCTCTGCCTACTCCACTTCCTGTCCACCCTCTGCTTACCCCACTTCCTGACTATCTGCTTTTCAACCCATTTTCTTGCCACCCACTGAACACCCTACTTCCTGGACATCCTTACTTCACTCTCTTTATTTTTCCCCACCCTCTAACAACCCCATTTCTTGATCACCCTCTGCCCACCCTACTTCCTGTTCACCCTCTGCCCACCTCACTTCCTGTCCACCCTCTGACCACTTCATTTTCTTGTCACCACCTGACCACCCTATTTCCTGGACATCTTCTATCTATTTCTTATCTGCCCCATACTTTAATCTCTATATAATCTAGTTATTCTCTGATCACCCCATTTTCTGCTGACTGTCTAATTATTCTTTTTCCATGCTATTGCTGATTACTCCTTTTTCTGGCTAACCCCTTGATCGCTCTTTTTCCAGCCCACACCTAATCACTCTTTTTATCCACACCTAATCACTCCATAACCTGGCTACACTCTGATCACCCTATTTCCTGCCCACCCTATTATCACTCTTTTTCCTTGCTACCCCCTGAACACTCTCTTTCCTAGCTACCCCTGGCCCCACTATTTCCTTGCTAAATTTTCTCTAATACTGTTGCTAAAGAATTAAATGGGTCCTGATTTCCTCATCTCACTGTTTCCTAGCCAGTACCTCACAGTCCCACTACCTGGCCATTCCCTGGCACCAATTTTTTTGGTGACTTAAAAAAAACTAAAATGTGACAGCAAATTCAGAAAAAAACTAAAATGTGACAGCAAATTCAGAAAAATAAAAAAACCCTGAAATGTGACAGCAAATTCAGAAAAAACAAACAAATGAAATGTTAGAGGAAATTCTGAAAAAATAATAAAAACTGGAATGTGAAGGAAAATTCAGAAAAAAAAATGTGACAACTAAAAAAAACACTGAAATGTGACACTGAAAAAATAATAAAAACTGTTATGTGACAGCAAATTCAGAAAAATAAAAAAATAAAATGTTACAGCAAAATCAGAAAATTCCTGACTACCCTCTTTCCACCCCCTTTCGTGGACCCCCACTGACGACTCCATCTCACTGTTTTCTAGCCAATACCTCACAATCCCAATTCCTGGCCATTCCCTGGTACCTCTTTACCATCAGTGTGATCACCCCTATAACCACCCCATTTTCTGGTCACCACCTGGCTACACTGTTTATATGGGGAAACATAAATATAGGGGATGTGGTAGCCTTGTAGTTAAGGTGTTGGACTACTGATCTGAAGGTTATGATTTTGAATGCCAGGTCCACCAAGCTGATGCTGCTGGGTCCCTGAGCAAGGCCCTTAACCCTATATTGTATAAAATGAGATAAAAGGTAAGTCACTCTGCATAAGGGTATCTGCCAAATGCAGTAAATATAGTTCCAGGGTCATTCCTGTTTATGTAGAATTATATTTAAACCAATGAAATGCAGTGTATGACTGACTTGTGCTGTTACAAGAAATGTGTCATTTCAAAATTCATTGAGCGTATCAGGGTTTGCATCATTTTCAGACTTCATTATTACTAACACCATTTAAAACCAAATGATATGACTGAAGTAAAAATTTCAGCGACATGGAAACAGGACCAGTCATGGCCTCTGCATCAATCTCTCCATAACAAATCTCATTACCTGTGAAAATGATCTAAGCGATACACACAGGGGATTAAAAAAAAAGCCACAAAAAGATGAAAGCTCTGTTTTCAAGTGCTGTGCTAAAGCCCTTTAGGCTTGTTACTAAAAGGACGGTGTGTATGTACATGAACCTATCCTATTTAAATGGAGAAGATCCTCAGGAAAGTACACAGTGTTATCTGAAAGATGTCAGGCTTTGAGTGTTTGATTACTGCCACTTGTGGAAGAGCTTCTTGTTCTGTTGGATTTTTTCCCTGATCTATTAGAGGCAGCAGATAGATAGATGATTCAGGTTTAAGCACAAATAGCTCACTGACCACTTGAATCAAATTAAGTTAAATGGTGTTGCCTTGCTGCCATGTTTGTTGATATCATTCAAGCACTGCTAATCGAGTGACAAGATCAAAACTTTGTGCTGTGTTTGATTCAGAGTTTTTTGACTCATGATGGGGAGGATGTGGTAGCTTAGTGGTTAAGGTGATCGGAAGGTTGTGAGTTCAAATCCCAGGTCCAACAAACATCCACCTCTGGGCCCTTGAGCAAGGCACTTAACCCTCAATTGCTCAGTTGTTTAAAATGAGGGTATCTGTATAAGGGTATTTGCCAAATGCCATAAATGTAAATGTTCATTGCATGATAATGCACAGTGCCCAGAGAAATAATTGCTAATGTTAAATATAAAATGACCAAAACAGTGAACACTGGGTCTGGTGTTCAATCCTGTGCTTGAAGTTTGATAATTAGCATGAAGTGTCATCTCAAATTGTTTTATGTTATTAAATCAAGTAGCCTTTATTTGTCAGATATACATTACTGCACAGTGAAATTCTTTCTTCTCATATCCCATCATTTGATGGTTGGGGTTAGAGCGCATGGTCAGCCAACACCTGGAGCAGGGGGGGTTGAGGGCCTTGCTCAAGGGTCCAACAGTAGCAGCTTGGCGGTGCTCGAGCTTGAACACCAATCTTCCGATCAACAACCCAGAGTCTTAACCACTTGAGCTACCACTGCTGATATTAAAGAGCACCATCCTCCATCCTGCGGTCTTTCCGATGGTGGAGAGCTTCCACTTACAGCTTTACCTTTGACTGACCACTGACACTCGAGACCCCTTAAGAAAACGATGCCATTAATGATGTCACATAAACGTCTGTTGCCAGGAAACTTCACCATATCAACAATTAGATGTTTTCTTTTCTTTTTTTTCACCTCTGATATCAATTTATTATTAATCTGAAATTAAGTCAGTGCCCCTGCTCTGAATACGAGATGTACTGTGGTGTAATATATTTAATAATATTTAGTAAACACATTATATGATTTAATCATGTGGCTATTGATCGAGAAATGTGGGCTGCATCTTAAAAAAGATTCCTGAGGATTTCATAAAGCTGCAGCTTGACTGTGAAAAACTGGATTTCAAATCTGATGAAGAAAACCAGGGTGGAAAATGTCCTCGGGATTCTAATCCAATTCCAGTTACCTTTTAATTGTTGGACATATCTGAAGACTTGAAGCTCTGGATTTTTAGAGACATTTAATAGCTTTCTGTTTTAAAAGTATTCGATAGGAGTGACATGATGAATAATAATTACAGATCTAATCAAATTACACGTCTTTAAATTTAAAGTGGCCCTCTGATAACAGTTTGTAGATCACAGAAGGGACAGGGGAGATGCACATAATAGCTCCAATGTTTTTTATATATATATATATATATATATATATATATAATATATATTATATATATATACATACATATATAGGACCAGGATGTAGTGGAAATTAATTTGCCTTCAAAACAGCAATCCTTTTAATACCTTGTTTTACTTTTATGTTATATTATTATTATGGCACATATGCAGTACTCCCATAGAGCTGAGTGCAGTAACGTGTGAATGCAGCAACTGGGTGGGATAGTTTCCAGCCGAGAATTGCCGACGCTGCAGTTTGTGTGAGTTGCAGCTGTAGGGAAGTTTATGAAACTCTCCTTTTAACTTCTATTATTCACAATGAACTGCGTCAGTCAAGTTCTACCTCAGTTTGGAAAGTAGAACTCGAATCAATAGGTCAGAGTTTTGCTTATAAAGTTTATTAAGGTCTGGCTGGCAAGATCTGATCAGACTTGGATGATGTTTTTCCAATCTTCAGCCGTCCAGTTTGGCATGATTCTCACCTGCTTCGAGGTTTTGACATGTTGTGTGTTATTTGTGATGCTTTTCAGCTCACCGTGCTTTTAAAGAGTGTCTGATAGAGTAACAGTATCCTTCATGTCAGTTCAAACCATTTGCTCTGACTTCTCTGGATGCTGTTTAGTTCCTTTAAAAGTCGTTCGGTTTCAGTTTTCTTTAAGTTCCTGAATTTTCCGAGGTACATAATGAACTGCATTAATTAACTCAGTTTCATTTCCATAAAAGTATTTCTACTGTGAATATCTTTACTCTGGAGTAAAAGGAGATTACTTGCAGTAGTTTGTTTTGTTTTGTTATTTCTGTTGAGTTCTGCACTTTTTCTGCAGTTAAATGCCAAATAAGAGCACTTAGCACATTCCAAATCAGCAGAGAAAATATTTCATGCCATATAGAGAGAATATGAACCCATTTAGTATTCAGTTTAACTGTACATTTGGGCAGATTAAGAAAACCCTATGTGAGGGCAATTTAGGATATAGATGGAATAGATGAAAGAATGTTGCTGAAAAATGAACTCAGTGATTTTTCTTTGTTGTTGTTATTAGACAAATATAAAGCAATGCTGCTCAGGTTTACTCTGCCTGAGGCACTCTAACACACATTATACACTAATTACTTTAAATACAGTCACAATACTGGAATTTATTTCTCATTGGATATCTTTCAAGACTTGCTCATGAGTATCATTATTATCATTTTCATAATATTTTAAATAACACTACTTTAACTTGTTCTTTTACACATATTTTTGTCAGGAACGGATCACAAGACATATTTTTAATGGGATTACCTGAGATAGATGTAAACATTTGCATTTATGGCATTTAAGATCCACCCTTATCCAGAGTGACAGAAGTGCACATCCTCATGCTAGCACACTAGGTCATGTAAGAAGAGTACTATCAACCGAAATACCAGGTTCCAGAGTAAGTCTGTTGCTTTTTAACCGATATTTAAACATCCGTATGATCATGACGTGAAAAATGCATATTAGAACTATAATAAGCCCATATGAATACAGTGGAGTTCTTAAGGCGAAAATTTATATTGCGAAATGAATTTTTCCATAAGAAATAATGTAAATGCAGATAATCTGTTCCAGTCTCCCAAAAATATGACCAATGTTACCAATACAAAGCGTATGTAAACTGTATGGCTGTTTTCAAAGAACTGACCCAAGCCAAGCATTCCATGTCAAGACTCCTCACAGGAAGTCGTGCCACCAAGCTTGGGCTAAAAATAGAACAGAGCACCCACGCCACCGATCTGTCAAAAAAAAAAACGCCTGAAAAATCACCTAGCTTTTGAACGCATGCCGAAGGCAACGTTGGTACAGTGGGTCGACTCTTTCAAAACGGCTTTCACTGACTGAAAAAAATCGTAAAGTTTGTAAATTTGCTTCGCTTGGCTTTCCACTGAAGCAAACAAGTTTTGAACGGCTCCTGGACGTATGCACAACTTCTTGCAAAATTTCAATACTTAAGGCGAAAATTCATAAGGGAGGGCATTCGATCTAGTGTATTAAAAAAAACAACCTGAAAATACATTGGTGTGGTGATCTGGGAAAACCTGTCAAGGGTTGATGTAGCTGAATAAAAAAATATAAATAAATAAATAAATAAATAAATAAATAAATAAATAAACTATCTAAATAAAACTAAATAAAATAAAATAATGTGTATTACATACTTCAGGTTCTCACTTTTTAGGGACTATCAATATGCTTTGCCAAAACCCTGAGAAAATGTTTATATATGTTTGTTTAGTTTTCTTTATGAAAAAAAAAAAAATTGTAAACAGTGGTAACATAGTCAGTTTGGCTAACAATATCTAAAGCCTTGCTTTCATCATTTGGATATACACTGACCAGGCATAACATTATGACCACCTGCCTAATATTGTGTTGGTCCCCCTTTTGCCTCCAAAACAGCCCTGACCCGTCATGCACTGTGTATTCTGACACCTTTCTATCAGAACCAGCATTAACTTCTTCAGCAATTTGAGCAACAGTAGCTCGTCTGTTGGATCAGATCACACCGGACAGCCTTCGCTCCCCATGTGCATCAATGAGCCTTGTCCGCCCATGACCCTGATGCCGGTTCACCACTGTACCTTCCTTGGACCTCTTTTGATAGATACTGACCACTGCAGACTGGGAACACCCCACAAGAGCTGCAGTTTTGGAGATGTTCTGATCCAGTGGTCTAGCCATCACAATTTGGTCCTTCGTCAAACTCGCTCAAATCCTTACGCTTGCCCATTTTTCCTGCTTGTAACACATCAACTTTGAGGACAAAATGTTCACTTGCTGTCTAATATATCCCACCCACTAACAGGTGCCATGATGAGGAGATCATCAGTGATATTCACTTCACCTGTCATAATGTTATGCCTGATTGGTGTAAGACCCTGGCTGTTAAAATATCTACAGAGTTCCTGCATAACTGTCACAGTGAAAATGTTAATGCAGTTTTGTCAATTTTTGTAGTAATCATATTTTTGATTACCAAACAAACAAACAGAGCAAATAAAATGATACAGAACCACAGTAAAAATAAGGAAAGCTAAATCCTTTTAGTGGAATTTAGTGCTTGCTTTCAGTTTCTAAAGAGAACTTGAGGTGTGCTTTATTAAAGCCAGGAACACTTGGATGGTAATGCTGTAAAGTCTATATAAAACATCGAACAATAGTGATAAAGATTAGATTTAATACAATAATCATTTCACAGTTCTCAACTTCATCTTGATTCACTTAGATCACAGAAATGCTAAAATACAGGTCGTCAGTGATGTATGCATGAGAGAGAGGAAAAATACCCTGAACTGCTATAATGGCTGAATTTACTTCAACTATGAAACTTTAGTGATGTAACTCTTGTTTGCTAAAGAATTCTCCACAATTGTCTAAATCGGTCGACTGTCTTTAACTGAATCTGATTACCAGTGATGTTTTTTTTATGACATTCTCCCAACAGGTGAAGAAGCTGCCACTGTGTGTGTGTGTGTGGGGAGAGAGAGAGAGAGAAGAGAGAGAGAGGAGAGAGAGAGAGAGAGAGAGAGAGAGAGAGAGAGAGAGGGGAGAGAGAGAGAGAGAGAGAGAGAGAGAAAGAGGCAGACAGACAGGCAGACAGAGAGGGAGAGAGAGAGGCAGACAGACAGACAGTGAGGCAGAGAGAGAGAGAGAGAGACTAACAGACAGACAGGCAGAGACTGACAGAGACAGACAGACGAAGAGAAACAGGGACAGAGACAGACAGACATAGACAGATATCTCTCTCTCTCTCTCTCTCTCTCTCTCTCTCTCTCTCTCTCTCTCTCTATATATATATATATATATATATATATATATATATATATATAAGAGAGAGAGAGAGAGAGAGAGAGAGAGAGAGAGAGAAGAGAGAGAGAGAGAGAGAGAGTTATTTTGTTCACATATCCATATTTTGTCCCATTAAAATGATGACAGTACCAGGAAAAGGTTTTAGTGATCTGTCACATAAATGTGTGCACAGCGCGTCGCATGATGATAAGTGCAGCCGTTTATTTTCAGCTGGATCTCCACACACCTTCTAACTACAGGAAACTAAAACTAAAGAAAAAAACAAACGCATTTCTGACATCTTGCTTTAGCTAAAAAAAAAAAACAGCATTCCACACTATTCAACTAAACTTAGCAACAAATAACCCATTATTATGCAAATATCTTTTAGTATTTCTACATCAATATTGAATTTAAGATTTAATTAATATTTGTAACTTATGATATCGGCTTTTTAAACATGGCACATGTGGCATGTGGACAAACCTGTAGAACCTAAAGCAGATAAAGCTAGAGCTATTTTTTGTTGGTTTGTTTGTTAAAAATGGCGTTACTTGGTAGACTGAGTGTGCTCCTGATATGGTGATAAAAAATACGCCGCTAAGCAGTTAACCAGGTTTTATTTGATGTGTATTTTGAAAGGAACACACTCCAGTTGGTGCAGATTTTGTGTTGGTGTGGCTTCGCTGTGTTTCGTAATTAAAGCTTGCTATTCAGTAATAACTCCTGTTGCCTGCTACACTAGAGATATCGACTGAGCTCACATTTTGTCCTCTGGTAAGAGCTTTTTATTATGCAGATAATTATATTAACAGCATTCTGTTTTAATACACAGTGCAAGCCAATTATTTTGTACATTCAGGTTGAATTAAAAGAGGTACTGGTCCGTATAGTGGTGCAGAAGGTAGCGCTGATGCTGCCTTAAATTCAAGTAAAAGTCTGTGAGGACTGCGACATGAGGTTGGAGGCAGATGGATGTAGAAGTGAGTAAAGTCTTTAATAACTCTACTAACTGTCAGGCCAAGGTGTAGGCCAATCAGGGAGGAGATCATCCAAACAGAGTGATGTGGGAAAGAAGTGGATCAAAAATGGAAAATAGAAAAGTATGGTTGAAGCCAAGAAGACAAACAAGAAGACCACTAAGAATTAAAAAAGTCATGTGAAAAATAATTGTGTAATGATCACATGCAAGAAAATTAATTGTGTAAAAATCACCCATGGAAAAGAGTGGCATTAAATTAAGAGTGAGAAATGAATCGTGTAAAAATCAGATGTGGAATCTAGCCATGGGGGTCACAGTCCAGTGACTTCTGTGCCGGTCCCAAGCCCAGATAAATAGAGAGGGTTGTGTCAGGAAGGGCATCCGGCGTAAAAAATTGCCAAATTTAACCATGCGAATCGTCAGTACGAATTTCATACCGGATCGGTCGAGGCCCGGGTTAACAATGACCGCCACTGTGCCGTTGACCTACAGGGCGCCGGTGGAAATTGGGCTACTGTTGGTCGAAGAAGTAGAGGAGGGAGGAGAGTGCGCAGACAGAGAGAGAAGAGGAAAGGTAAGAATGTAGGACTGAGAATAGGAACTTTGAATGTTGGTACTATGACAGGGAAAGGTAGAGAGCTGGCTGATATGATGGAGAGAAGGAAGGTGGATATACTGTGTGTACAGGAGACCAGGTGGAAGGGTAGCAAGGCTCGTAGTATAGGAGCAGGATTCAAGCTGTTTTATTATGGTATGGAAGTAAGAGAAATGGGGTAGGTGTGGTCCTGAAGGAGGAGTTTGTGAGGAATGTTCTGGAGGTGAAGAGAGTGTCAGACAGGGTGATGAGTCTGAAGTTAGAGATTGAAGGGGTGATGTTGAATGTTGTTAGTGGTTATGCCCCACAGGTAGGTGTGAGTTAGAGGAGAAAGAGAGATTCTGGAGTGAATTAGATGAGGTGATGGAGAGTATTCCCCCGGGTGAGAGAGTGGTGATAGGAGCGATTTTAATGGACATGTTGGTGAGGGGAACACAGGTGATGAGGAGTGATGGGCAAGTTTGGAGTTAAGGAAAGGAACCTTGAAGGACAGATGGTAGTGGACTTTGCTAAGAGGATGCACATGGTGTGGTTAACACTTATTTTCAGAAGAGGGAGAGCATAGAGGGGCTTACAAGAGTGGAGGTAGGAGAACACAGGTAGACTACATCCTATGTAGAAGAGGCAATCTGAAAGAGATTAGTGACTGTAAAGTGGTAGTGGGAGAGAGTGTACCAGACAGCATAGGATGGTGGTTGTAGGATGACTTTGTTTGTCTGTAAGAAGAAGAGGTCAAAGATAGAGATAGAGAAGAAAACCAAGTGGTGGAAGCTGAAAAAGGAGGAATGTTGTGAGGAATTTAGACAGAAGTTGAGGCAGGCTCTGGGTGGTCAGGTAGTGCTGCCAGATGACTGGGAAACTACAGCAGAAGTGATCAGGGAGACAGGGAGAAAGGTGCTGGGTGTGTCATCTGGAAGGAGGAAAGAAGATAAGGAGATTTGGTGGTGGAATGAGGAAGTTCAGGATAATGTCCAGAGGAAGAGGTTAGTCAAGAGGAAGTGGGACATGGATAGGACTGAAGAGAATAGACGGGAATACAAGGAGTTACAGCGCAGAGTGAAGAGGGAGGTGTCTAAGGCCAAGCAGAAGGCATATAAAGAGTTGTACACTAGGTTAGACACTAGAGAAGGAGAGAAGGACTTGTACAGGTTAGCTAGGCAGAGGGATCGAGATGGGAAGGATGTGCAGCAAGTTAGAGTTATTAAGGATAGAGATGGAAGGGTGCTCACAAGTGAGGAGAGTGTACAGAGGAGATGAAGGAGTACTTTGAGGAGCTGATGAATGAGGAAAATGAGAGGGAAAAAGAGTAGAAGGGGTGAACTCTGTGGAACAGAAAGTAGATAAGATTAGAAAGGATGAAGTCAGGAAGGCTTTGAAAAGGATGAAAAGTGGAAAGGCAGTTGGGCCTGAGGAAATCCCGGTGGAGGTCTGGAAGTGTCTGGGAGAGGCAGCAGTGGAATTTTTTAAATAGTTTGTTCAACAGGGTTTTAGAGAGTGAGAGATGCCTGAGGAATGGAGAAGAAGTGTGTTAGTGCCGATCTTTAAGAATAAGGGTGACGTGCAGAGTTGCAGCAACTATAGGGGGATAAAGTTGATGAGCCATACAATGAAGCTATGGGAAAGAGTAGTGGAAGCTAGGTTAAGGAAGGTAGTGGAAATTTGTGAGCAGCAGTATGGCTTTATGCCCAGAAAGAGCACAACAGATGCAATTTTTACTCTGAGAATTTTGATGGAGAAGTATAGGGATGGTCAGAGGGAGTTGCACTGTGTGTTTGTAGACTTGGAGAAAGCGTATGACAGGGTGCCAAGAGAAGAGTGTGGTACTGTATGAGGAAGTCAGGAGTAGCAGAGAAGTATGTCAGAGTGGTGAGGACATGTATGAGAGGAGCAGGACAGTGGTGAGGTGTGCTGTAGGTCAGACAGAGGAGTTCAAAGTGGAGGTGGGACTGCATCAGGGATCGGCTCTGAGCCCCTTCCTGTTTGCTATAGTGATGGACCAGTTGTCAGAGGAGGTCAGACAGGAGTCTCCTTGGACAATGATGTTTGCCAATGACATTGTGATCTGTAGTGAGAGCAGGGAGCAGGTGGAGGAAAACCTGGAGAGGTGGAGGTTTGTGCTGGAGAGAAGAGGAATGAAAGTCAGTCGTAGTAAGACTGAGTACATGTGTGTGAATGAAAGGGAGGGAAGTGGAACAGTAAGGTTACACGGTGAAGAGGTGAAGAAGGTACAGGAGTTAAAGTACTTGGGGTCAACAGTCCAGAGTAATGGAGAGTGTGGGAA
>JAUCMX010000015.1:19761886-19764984 GCA_033459395.1 Hemibagrus guttatus | reverse complement strand
GCTAAATGGCAGTGAAAGAACAGAACCCCAGGATGCCTTGCCTCTTGTTTCAGGTATAAAGGTAGTGTAGGTAAATAGAAAATTTCATTCAATGGTATGCTCATTGGTGTGAATATTGCTAATTGCTGCAATTAACACGACTCTTATTAAATATCACATGTATACTGTCATGCATGTATGAGGCAGATATTACTTTGGAGTTTGGAGGAGTGACATGGCTCAAGTGGAATAGATTCTCATTTTGTTCAGGATTAGTTTGACCCCTTGAATTGTGGATAAATGGAAAATGTACTAAAATACTGTTGGAGCTTTACTGCATTCTTAGGCGTAGTTCATTATTATACTACAATTATTTGAAGCATGAGGCCTTTTTGTACTCATGAAAAGCCTTTTTGTACCAGTCTCAGACCTATGAGTACAAGACTGAGGACTATTTGTCCTACTGTGAGGTATATTTGTAGCATTGTGTAGAATATTTCTATTAGTGTGAGGACTGTTTGTACAAACATGAGGTCTATTTGTACTATTGTAAGGTATTTTTGTACTAGCATGTGAAGTATTTGTTTTAGTGTGAGTATTTGTTTTATTGTTAAGATGAAGACAATTTGCCCCAACATGAGGATTATTTGCCCTAACATGAAGATTATTTGCCCTAACAACTAATTTTTATTAACATGAGGACTATTTGCCCTAACATGAGGATTTTTGCCCTAACATGAGGACTATTTGCCCTAACAACTAATTTTTATTAACATGAGGACTATTTGCCCTAACATGAGGATTATTTGCCCTAACATAAGGATTATTTGCCCTAACATGAGGACTATTTGCCCTAACAACTAATTTTTATTAACATGAGGACTATTTGCCCTAACAACTAATTTGTACTAACATGAGGACTATTTGCCCTAACATGAGGACTGTTTGCACAACTAATTTTTATTAACATGAGAACTATTTGCCATAACAACTAATTTGCCCTAACATGAGGATTATTTGCCCTAACATGAGGATTATTTGTACTAACATGAGGACTGTTTGCCCTAACATGAGGATTATTTGCCATAACAACTAATTTGCCCTAACATGAGGACTATTTGCCATATCAACTAATTTGCCCTAACATGAGGACTATTTGCCCTATCATGAGGACTATTTGCCCTAACATGAGGACTATTTGCCCTAACATGAGGACTATTTGCCCTAACATGAGGATTATTTGCCCTAACATGAGGATTATTTGTACTAACATGAGGACTATTTGCCCTAACATGAGGATTATTTGCCCTAACATGAGGATTATTTGTACTAACATGAGGACTGTTTGCCCTAACATGAGGATTATTTGCCATAACAACTAATTTGCCCTAACATGAGGACTATTTGCCATATCAACTAATTTGCCCTAACATGAGGACTATTTGCCCTATCATGAGGACTATTTGCCCTAACATGAGGACTATTTGCCCTAACATGAGGACTATTTGCCCTAACATGAGGATTATTTGCCCTAACATGAGGACTATTTGCCCTAACATGAGGGCTATTTGCCCTAACATGAGGACTATTTGCCCTAACATGAGGATTATTTGCCCTAACATGAGGACTATTTGCCCTAACATGAGGACTGTTTGTACTAACATGAGGACTATTTGCCCTAACATGAGGACTGTTTGTACTAACATGAGGACTATTTGCCCTAACATGAGGACTATTTGCCCTAACATGAGGACTATTTGCCCTAACATGAGGACTGTTTGTACTAACATGAGGATTATTTGTCTTTTTTAAGCTTTAAAGAGTTTTCAGAGTATCTGAGAAATTTTAAGCATTCTTTTTTTAAAGGAATAATATTAATAATCTTTATTAACAATCTTTTAATAAGAAATAGTAGATCAACTTGATTAGATTGAAGATATTAATGTTAAGATGTTATTTTGAGCACTGCTTTTTTAGTAGTGAGGACTGTTTGTATTAGTAAAGCATAACTTTAATACTATACACTCTTAGCAAAAATAAATAAATAAAAATAATGGTGAAACCTCTGAAGCTCCTTGTTTTATTCCACTGTTCCTATGTAAAAGCCCTGTGACTATCCAGTTGTCTGACCCTTTTTTATTCAGAGAGAAAAAATTTATTTAACTTTTTCTCATTGTTTTAAACAGTATTGATATAGAACCACACTCCTAATCCAGATAACCATGTTTTTTTTCCACCACTGATTGAACAGAACCACACACAGTCATTGAAAGCCAGAGGGCGTGAACCATCGGAGCACCAACACAGGAATTCACAGACAGCTTGATGAGCACTTCAGGAGCTTTAATCCAAACGTAGTCCAAAAAACATAGCGTAGGAAATTGTGTAGTTGCTTTTCTCGAGTACTGTGCTCTGAGTGATCTCAGAATACTGGACATTGTGCAAAACTTCATTAGTGCAAATTACAAGCTGCTACCACTGGACACTTGAACAAGGCCCTTAACCATCAACTGCTCAGTTGAATAAAAAGAATAAAATGTATGTAATTTTCTTTGGATAAGATAAGGACGTATGCCAAAACACTGTCAATGTAAATGTAATTGTTACAACCACTCCGACCGGCTGCATTGACATGCTCTATCTGGATCTGAACAGTATCCAGTACTTATGCCATTCCTCCTCTTCTTCTTCTTCTTCTTCTTCTTTTTCCCCATAATAATAATAATAATAATAATAATAATAATAATAATAATAATAATAATAATAATAAAAATTTTGTACTTGTATTTTTTTATTGATTTATATTATTTAATTTTTCATTTGAATATTTATTTATAGATATTTTATGTTATAGAAATGTATTTTATTTTATTCTTCAACATGTTGATTCTTGAACACCTTTAAGCTGCAAAAGATAAATTATTTTCGAAGACATGAAATGTAAAAATAATAATACAAAATAAAAATAAATACATTTTATAATAAAAAAAATAATAAAATAAATAAAAATTATATATGCATAATTTTTTTATTATTTTAAATTGTTTTTTCATATATATATATATATATATATATATATATATATATATATATATATATTTTATATTATATAAAAAACT